>JAOYMO020415552.1:0-24827 GCA_025802455.2 Iodosphaeria phyllophila | reverse complement strand
TTGGTGGTATTTTGGTGGTGGCCACCACCAAAATACCACCAAAATACAGCGGTGATCTTTCTAGCACTAATTCTTTTCCTGTTCAGCGGACAGAGCAAAAGCAATCACCTACTTCCCACCCGGGCCATTGGCACGGGCAAATGCTAGTCTATCTAACGTAAAGATCCATTTGCCCACCCATGTAGGGTCAGCTTACTCGCGGCAGGAGGTAGGACTATGTGGTAGCGCATTTACAGTCCAACCCACCGTTACAAATCGTTGCAGATAGTCTAAGCAGATAAATTTCAGAACCCTCGATTGCGCTTACCCTCTTCTCCACTACTGCCACCACCATTGTCTCTTGCATTGATCAAGATTCCGGCGGATGGGAGGGCATCACGATCACATAATTAGTAGCGTTCTTACTGAGCAAATGTAAGGAGCAGCAGCGTTTCTTGCAAGCTAGTATGCAGATATGGCAACGGCAGCGACAGCTTAATTGGCTGGGCAGATGAATCTTTTCTCTGTTGCGTTAGGTAGATCAATCTTTTCAAGCTTTTTGCTGGGTACATCAATCTTCTGCCGTTCAATTAAGTTAAAGAGATCTGTAAGTTAGTCAAGGCTTTTAGTCTGTTCGCTGTCAGATGTAATGATGCTGGCCAATATAGCCAGGATCGCGATCCTTCCCCCGCAGAAGTCTTTGAGTAAGCTGACGTTTTTTACTGGGATATTTGCGCGTTATGAATGATGTCCTCCATCGCGCAGTAAATATCGCATTGCTTGATCATTGCAAACATTGTCGCCTCCTTTCTGTTTCGAATAATTACTCACAGACGATACAATGTTCGCCCCTCTAGCAATCGCAGTGCTCCTAGTGGTCCTCTTTGCGGCCTATAGGTGGGCCCTGCCAAAGCCGCTCCCCAACATTCCCTACACTGGCAACGCGGCCAACAACATCTTCGGGCACTTACCAGATGTTCTCAAGGCGGTCGCCAAAAATGGCGACATGGCGGCTTGGTTTGTTCGTCAGACAGAGATCACCCAGTCTCCCATAACGCAGATATTCATGGAGCCACTGGGTAAGCCGGGCGTGATCGTTGCCGATTACAACGAGATCAATGACATATATTCACGCCGGGGGGCGGAGTTCGATCAAATTGATCCATTGGCCAACATGTTCAACCACGTGGCTCCGACGTTCCAGCTTGTCCTTAAGACAGGTCCCGAGTGGAAAACGCACCGCAAACTGATAGAAGGCACCATGACTCCAAGCTTTCTGCGGCGCATCTCGGGTCCCAAATTGTACGCGAGCAACGCTCGACTGATCGAACTATGGTCCAAGAAAAGCCAATTAGCGGGTGGACGGCCTTTCAATGCGGTAGACGATCTCTTTCAGTCGGTACTCGATACTGCCCTGACAGTCTTGCTCAGCACCGAGAAATATAACTCCATCAAAGCACAGCTGAACAACCTGGAAAATTCGCCCGTGCAAAGCCCCGAACTTGACTCCACGGGTTTAGACGAGCCCAAAGTTTTCCCCAAAGGCCCCGTTCACGAGGCCCAGTTGGCTATTCTCGAAATGATGGAAAGCATTTCGAAGCTTCTCTCGTCGCCTCTGCCACGCCTGCATGGAAGGATTTTGCGTTTAGGGAAATTAGGAGGACACATCAGAGCCTGGTACAATATCCTTACCGAGGAGATTAAAAAAGTTTTAGAAGCGCGCCAGGAACTTAACTTGGATGGGCGTGAGCATTCGTCGCCAAAGTCGGCTTTGGGATCCATGCTGGAGAATGAAACGCGTCTCGCTGAGACGCAAGGCCGACAGTCGGACTATTTCTCACGCATGATACGCGATGAGGTTTGTGATGAGCATAGATTTTCTATCGCACCCATTCTACTACATTTCGTTTGGTGTTGATGGGATGAACGGGCGAAAACAAGAGGTTCAACCTGTTCTAAAACCGTATACTTCTAGGTTTTTGGCTTTATTTCTGGAACTTACGACACATCGGCCACAAACATGTCATGGGCCGTAAAGGTTTTGGCCGATAAACCGGTTGTCCAGACACGACTCCGCGACGATTTACTCAACGCGTATATGACAGCTTGCGCGGAAGGCCGACAACCATCCTTCGATGAAATTGTCAGCACGACTATCCCATATCTGGACGCGACGATGGAGGAAATACTCCGATGCATGCCTGTAGGCGCCTTTGGTGCCCGTATGGCTTCAAAAGATACTCAAGTGCTTGGCCATCACATTCCTAAGGGTACAGTGGTCTGGTTTTGCCGAATGGGGCCCAGTCTGTTGACCCCAGGGTTCGCGATCGACGAGAATTTGCGTAGCCCGCAATTCCGCGCTGCTCGCGCTTCCACCCTGGCCTGGTCGGAGGACGATATTGGAGAATTCAAGCCGGAGCGCTGGCTCAAGACACGGGGCATCACTAACGGGACAGGAGGCAAAACCGAAGGGCAAGTCATTTTTGAAAACCAGGCCGGCCCCGCGTTTGGCTTTGGGACGGGCATGCGGAGCTGCTTCGGTCGCCGGATGGCGCTCATGCAATTCCGCCTATTCCTTACGGCCCTGCTTTGGGAGTTTGAGCTATTGCCATGCCCCGAAGCGCTTTCAAGCTATGCTGGGAAGACTGGCGCTACACAGGCTCCGTGTTCCACTTATGTCAGGTTGCGGAAACTGAAAAACTGAGGTTTCTGAAGGTATGTTCACAATACCGGTATCGGTATGGCCATTTCGCCTCCCAATCGCATCTGACTCGTAGTGCAACACCACCCGCAATACAACAGCACACATTACAACTGTTCTTGAAACATTTCTACATGGCATAGCTATGGTAACTCTACAGAGCCAAGTATGATCCCGCGTTGTTGTATTACGGGGGTCGTTGAGTTATGGGTCGGATGCGGTTAGGTAGTTAGGTGATACCCCTTAAGCTACCATTGAGAAACAAAGGAGCAGGTATTTCGCAGGACTGTGTATCCGGAATTGTTGGAACAACGAATTAGGTGCACTTCAGGCACACCGACTTCGCAATGGTCAGGCACACCACTTTCGTTAGGCACACCACTTTCATTAGGTACACGATGGTTAGGCACACCACATCTACAACGGTTAAATAGACGGGAGTTAGCTAGTTAGTTAGAAGGATGGACATCATCTTTCCACACCACACCACATCGCATGCATGCAACCTGATTACGTGATATTTGCGTACCAACAGGAATAAACTTGTTACCGTCTAGACTTGGTTCGGGTTTGGGCTTAGGTCAGAGCTTAGCCCAGGGTAACGAGATAGAGAGCTAGAAAGAAATAGCGGTACAGCAATCGCAAGTGGCCAGAGCTACTCTAAGGTACATAATGACCCCATAATGTCTCTGACCTGGAGCGAAAGCCATCTTATCCTTCCGGTCTATCCAAGAATTCAAGTAATATGATGTTGCGATGAGTTCACCGGTGCACATCAGCACCAGGGTGGCTACGCTGGATGAGCTTACGGACAGGGTCGGCTAGCCATCAAAGGGGTTGTGGGCAAGATCGGACGGTAATGGCTGCATATCGGTCTGATAGCAGATAAGTGGTGGCGAGGTAAGTAATGGTGAAAGAGGTAGATCTAGGTGGTATCCTGTCTGGCTGCAAACGGTAGCGTGAGTTGCAGACTGGTGTGGATTTAGGTGTGGGCTGGAGGTAGGCTGGGTTCTGGTCAAAGGCAGAACAAAGCCTTAGCCGTCCATTTCCTACGGATCGTTATAACTACTGCTTTTATTACTCCCCGAGCCTGAACTTGAGCCTAAGCCTTTGGGAGGGTCTTGGGAGAAGACTGTCCGATGCAGACATATATCCGCAGATGTTAATGTATATACGTGTATTTAGCCTCTTTCTTTGAACTTAGCCAGGACACCAGACTAAGGGTGCTTCAACATAAACGATCATTTTCGTGCGTCTTGGATTGGAATCATATTCAGTCTCGATTGATTCATGGGGTTGCGGTGGAACCACTAAGCACTTCACCATGTGCTTCAGGGTCACTTCGATCCAAAGGCTTCTATAATGCACCAGAGTATGCTGAGCTCTTGACTTCGGGCATTGAGGTATCAGTGTAAATTCAGGCGATTTGTTCCGAATAGATACTTACTCAACTAACGTCGCTTTTGCCCATTTATAAAAAGTCTGATCTGCGTGACTGGGGTCCCGAGTGAACGATGCAAACGTGACACGTAAGATGAACCCATACGTATCATAACGTGGGCAGGAACCACAGGCCCAATCTCTAGTAAGCGTCAAATACTGTTCCCGCGACACAAATAACAATAAAGATCTTTGATGGACGATGTCCGACTATCCTTCGAGATACAATCCACAGGAATTTGCATCCATTACGGTATATCGGTTATCACCTATGAAACTATCAAGATCCGGTTCGGTATGTTTCTAAGCTATATAGCCAAGCACATATCCCTAACCGCATCCTTTCCGTTTGTTCATCAGCTAAGTCTCTGCAGTACAGTCTTTAGCTGAAAGACAGTCCCTACGGATTAGAAGGAGCAACTTCCGGTCCTCTTCTGGGTCCCCGAATCCAAGAAAGTCTTCAGACACGCTAAACTCGAAAGACTTGTAATGCTTGTCAATCCACGTTTGTGTCCTGGGGAGATAAGTAGACCCTAAGCATTTGATGTCCGATGATGAAACCCCTGCGAGCCTAAACGGACGCGTGAGAGTGACGGCTGGCTTTATCTCCAGTGCAGCCCAGGCCTCGAAGGTATCTGGTGTTCCAATTCCAATGAAAAACGATGTTTGATTGACATGTAAAAAGACCCCAATGCCACGCTCTGAGGCTGGTTCGACCTCAACTTCTTTCTTTCTTAAGACCCGCGCGTCAAGAGGAGAGAACAATGGGTCTTGTGCTCTGACCACAATGGACCGATTTGTATCTGTACCCGACAGATCTTCCATCCAGCTCTTCAGCCCGAGCCCAGTAACTAGTTGGATTAGACTTCGCTTGTTGTGGACCTTTTGTATTGGGCACATGCCGTGGAACGGCCCAATCCCCATGAGGAATATGCTGTCGATTTTCTGTAATTTCTCCGGATCCATATTTTCACTCAACATGGTCTCCAGGTCCATGCGATCAGTACTGAGCTTCCAATTCTGCTCTATCCTACTTATTTGGTTTTGAGCAACCCCGTAAGAGAGCAACTCAGGGTCATCGGTGTAGATTGGCCATGGACCTGGGTAGAAGAGCGGCGTTGTGTCAACATCACGTATGAATCTTGCCTGCTGCACCAAAGACCAGAATTGGAGGCTGTTGAGAGAGTCCGTGATCAGCGTTCTTCCATGCATGATTTGGGATAGAGATCACTTACGGGCAAGACTCATACTCGACAGGCGGGCTATCGATGATGTCTCCGTGAAGATTGATGGTTTTCACTTTATCGCCTGGCTTAGCATTCTGCATTGCCGTTACGATACTCCTCAGAAGCTCCGGCGTTGCAGCCTTTTGCAAATCGGCGAAAGTTTGGGAAAGCCTCTTTTCCGCTACAGTGGTGGAATTTTCCATGTTGATAGATTGATTAGTATGATCAGCTGGTCAATTCATGTGTTTGTTTCAGTTGTGTAGCCCACGTATAGTAGATGCTGTGCAAAGCGAGACCCGAGGTCAACACATTTCGATGTTATATATTTTTAGAACAGACCTGGTGAATGAATGTTTAGCAGATTTAATATCTGTGAATTTTATTTCGATTCATCACATCGCGAGGTAATTCGGGCAAAGGTCAAAGCCATAGGTCTCAACATTCACATTCATGGGCAAAACTCGGTATAAATTTACCACCAAACCACATCAAGGTATGAGTGAAGTCAAGATTATATACAAGAATCAGGTCTAATGGATTTTGACAGACAAATGTTGGATTTGGGGCGGCAATATGCCCGTGAGTCCCGACGTGCCTTTCTGAGTTGACCTTCACGCTCAGCCCTGCCAGGCGCTTTACGTGAAAGTATGAAACGAGGGGGCATCATTGATTCTGCAGGTTCTCTGCCTGCGAAACGTGATACCAAGATCGAAAAAAATGATTTCATCAAGACGATGTGCATTCACCATTTACGCTTCTCGTATATTTGTGATCTGTGAGTTCTCGCCACCAGGAGTCCATTCCAAGATTTCGAGAGGGACAGGAGAAATGGAACGCTCTTACAAACCCATTCATCTTAAAAGAGAGAGGCCTCATGCACTGGGGGTCTTAAAAAAACGAAGAACTTCGTGTTTGGATGCGGGGAATCACACCGTGGCCTGTATACGCATTGGATGAAGATTATGTTCATTTTGGACCCAATGATACGCAAAAAAAACCCACCGTTCTTTCCTATTCATGACTGGAAATAATGCTACGAAACACATTCTCGTAAAACTGCCAGCACACTAGGTCAAGATTGGTTGATCTCTTCTAATACTAGTTCATCCCTCGAACGAGCCGAAAGAGATCTTGCATCAATTTTGAAATCATGTCTTGAGGTGCGTCGGTTCTATCGCTAAACGAATATATATCAAGTTTTACGTGAAACTGGATCCCATATCATGACGCCAAGTGTCAGCCTCTTCTCGAGATGCATAGCAGATTCTTGGAACTGTCACTTCATGGGTTCATTATTTTTATCGTCACGTCAAACAGGTAATTTGGGGTTTGTTGGAACAATGTTTTTGGAGACACGCCAACGTAACTTCCTCCGACTCGCTGCGTATCGATGGTTTCGAGCCACAAGCGTCGTAGTATCTCACAATAGGAACCCCTGTCGACTAAAGAAATGGCCGTCTATCCTCCATCCCGTGACCGCACAGTCCAGCCGGGTGATCATCATGTTTGTTTCGTCCCATCAACCCTTACCCCATGAATTACGCACTCTCCCAATCCCATCCCACACTACCCAACCAGCTTCTAGATTCCGCGTCAACATCAGACGACTCCAGCTCGCAGATCACAATCCCATCAGGTGGGCTGCCACAGCCCTATTTCCGTCCACTTGCATCCTCCAGCGGGACAACAAAAAGATCTACGCATTGTCTAAGGTGTCAAGACAGGGATCACGCAGCTGGGGACGAGTATCCGCTTAGTTTTGACATACTTTAGACGGGAGGCTTGGCTGCAACGATTGCGACGATGGTTCCCCTCAAATATAGAGGCGGGTTTGGTAACGAGCTTCATATTGACTCGAACCTCATCTAAGAGCTCGGGCTGTGCTGCTAGATCATCTACAACGCCATCTGAGCGTTAGCTGTTACGTACCGCGTAATTGTGGGTGTTTGCGTCATGGCTCGTTAATGCACTAGAAAACAATAGACAGTTCTTTCCATTGATTACCCGACATCACGACTGGTTAAACTACACCAGTTGTCAACTAAATCCAACACGAACCCGTCTTGAGGCTGTGTGCTACGGCGTCTCTACAACACATGTGTTAAATTGAGCCGTTTCTTCTATTCCTCGTCACGCAATAGAGAATAAAAACCAGTTAGGCGTTTCACCCATTCTTAAAGTTACGGTGGATCATTGCGCATGTAACCTGAATCCCACAGCCTGACGCCGCTCAGTCACGTCAACTTCACAACAGCGGCGTTTTCACCAAGCCAAACCACGACCTTCTCTTTTTGACTCTTAAGAACCTTGGAGAACTTCAAGCCCCCCCACCCTACCCCTGTTCCATATCATGCTTAATCCCACTCCCCCGCGCGAAATTCCAGCACCCCACGGACCACTGTTACATCGACAGTGAGCTGATCAGCCCGAGCTCAGGCTTCAGAAAGCGATGTAGGATTTCCCCGAGCACTGGCCTTTCGAAACAGGTAAGTTGTCGCCGGACGATCGGTTATTCTGGCCCCACTCCAGTATCTAATAATATGACGAGTTGTCGGATACAATTGCTTTTTCTCGATTGAGCAAAACAGGGACGATGGGATATGGTGAGGATTGCTGGCGAGGAGACATCTAGACGAATTTGGATCTTGGATGGTGCGGCTGAGAGTGTTGCATGTTCAAGTATCGTCAGCTGGATTGGGGAAGATAATCAACGCTTCCAAACGTACCGGTATGTCGCTGTTGTACGCTCAGTGATTTATATCCGTGTCATGAAAGCAATTCTAGGGCACGGATACCGAAGATTTGAAATAATCAATTTTATGGGTAGATTGTGCGATCATAAACTTATACTGGAGCCGCGACAGCATTAGTGGCAGCTGGCTCATGGCCAGTCTCCGCACCTCGTCACTGTTTGACATATGGCGGTCTTCTCTCCCTCACCAAGTAATTTTCTCAACTATGCGTGACAGAAAAAAACAGTCTCTGCCGCCTGGCTATTCGATCCATGTAAATAAACCGCTCCAAATCCTCCATATTGAATGACAGCTCACAACCTGACTCGCCCAAGTCTTCGGTATCGTGGAAAGTCTCCTCCCGTCTCAAGGAGAAAGTTTAAAATTGCAAGCCCCCAAAAACGCCTCATATGCCCTGGCCTCGCCTGTCCCTTCCGTGCATGTCATCGTCATAACCGTAGTGTGAACAAAAAGAAATCTTGGACCGTGGTTGTAATTCCCATAATAAAATATTTTGATGTTGGCAACGTGATGCTCTCCTCAGGACCTTGTAGGACGTCCAAGGCCACCGCACAGAAGAAGATATCCTCCCTCATCCTATCATATCCACACCGGTAATGCCTGGCTCGATTGAGGTTGTTTGGCTGATATAATCTGTTGCGGTTCGTAAAATGTTTGGAAAAGCATCTCAACCTCGGCTAGATAATCTTCTGCTCGGAGCTTGAAAAGCCCCTGTGACAGCAGCAGCAGCTCCTCCTCGTCGATCACATGTAACTTCTCTCCTACACCAAACCGCTCTGCAATCTCGGACACCTGCGCCAGCTCTTTGCCAAACGGGTGGGTAGTCGCCATGGGTTCAGGACGCCTTGGCGGAGGCGGTTGGTTTCGGGCGGGTAAGCTGGCTATACTTTCTGATGGAATTGTTGGCATTGAGGGCGGAGTAGCGGCGGATGACTTCATGGTAGTGTAGTTGCCAGAAGCCACGGAAGATACTGAAGTTGCCGCCGATGAGCGTGAGGAGAAAGTCGAACTGGCCTTGGAGGATAGGGTATGGTTGGAACCGTTGGAAGTTCGTGCTGCGTGATGTTGGGCTAGGTTTTCCATTGACGATTTGGTTGTAGATGGGGGCATTCGCTTTGTCATATTATCGATTGATGGCCTTTTAGCGTGCCGCATAGGAATTTGCGGTACACTGGATACATCCGCGGGTATCTTCTGACCTGGGACGATGAAGTAGCAGGATAGATGATTCGGTTCTGGGGAAGAAGTCTTATCGTTCGATGAAGCGATATCGGGGCTCGTCGGAGGTGATGACCCCGTCGACCGTGGCCCCTCAAATTCGTCATCGGAGCTGCGGGACGATGTGGCAGAGAGAGCAGATGCCTTCTTTTTCAAGTCGGGCGCATTGTAGACAAGAGGATTTGTTGTATGGGTCAGTGCCATAGGTGCTGAAATCTTGTGGCGAAGACCAGGCATCGGAGCGTTCTTCGTAGAATGGCTTCGCGGAATACTCCCTTCCTTCCCGTCCTTCAGATCTCCGGATTTCGCCCGTCGAGTGGTGAATGCACGTGCGAGAGACATGTTGATAGTTATATGTTGTGGTAGACTAGGCAGATCCAGTTTCAATGACAAGCAGGA
This sequence comes from Iodosphaeria phyllophila, assembly GCA_025802455.2. Classification (NCBI taxonomy): domain Eukaryota; kingdom Fungi; phylum Ascomycota; class Sordariomycetes; order Amphisphaeriales; family Iodosphaeriaceae; genus Iodosphaeria; species Iodosphaeria phyllophila. The sequence goes on along the minus strand of JAOYMO020415552.1, from coordinate 15,111 downwards.
GGCCTGCCGTGTTATGGGCCTATGATGCTAGGAACAAATTACTTAAAGTAATCGTGGAACTCGGTCTCACGAGTAAAACCACGTGCGCATGCCAATGTACCCACCCTTACTCAGATATTGGCCTGGGCCAGACGATTGGGGAATGAACTGATCCCTGCCCGTAGAAACGAAAAAACTTGGTTTTCACACCAAACCGGTTCACATACGTAGCACCTCGTAGAATGGTGTGGACCACAATGTCACCTCAATTGGGACGAATTGGTCTGATAATCGGCGTACAAATGCCTGAACGTCTCGCCGAACCTGGTGACAATCGGCCGTACCGTACAAGGGTGGGTCTAGATCACCTAGTCGCCCGGTGGTAAGAAACTCTACTGAAGTCCTGGCCCAGAAGATAATGATTTTGTCCTCGACGAATCAAGTATGTTCACCTAGTTCGGGTCCAGCCGAGGGGTAGATAGTGCTCGTGAAGTAGAGCTCGATGGGATTCAGGCGTTAACAAGAATTAAAGAAGGTCCGCGGGGCTGTAATTCCTCTGGCCCCGTTATACAGTGTCAAACGATCGTGGTGGATTGGTTATTTTTTGTGAGCCAGAAGTAAGTTGGCGGCCAACGGCCAATGGCATATGTATCGCGGCTCAATGTCCAATCCGAAAGCGTTCAGATGGTGAGTTCCCGGGTTTTTCTGTACGCAACCGCGGAGCGAGATGGCGAGGTCGTGCTAATTGTAACAGACCTCCAAAAACGGTGAAACTACCAGGTTCCAGAGAGATGGTAAAGAATATATTCGCTGTTCGAAAAGAAGGACTGTGTATCTATGAGGTCAGATGGGCCCTTAGATCCACCGCGATGACTATCTGCAGGTGCGAATATGGAGAAAATACAAGTACCGAAGGTATGACCTCAGCAACCGTCTAGGCAGAGAATGTGACCTGGGGAGTATGCGGTCCCAAACAGAAAGAGAAGAGAAAAATTCGGACCGAGCTGATGGAAGGAGAGTGCTAGGCAAGAGGTCTAATAGGGAAGAAGAGTCCGGTCAAGGGCGATCACACGGGTGGGCGTGATAGGGTAGGCAATTCCTCAAATACGGTGCGATTGGTAGCCGACTCAGGGCGGGTATCTGTCTGTCCCTGTGCCTCTCCCGTGGTGTAGACCCTGCTTGCCCATTTGCCATTGACGAGGGTCGATGCCGATAAGAAAGCGCTAAGAGGTGCAGCTGCCAGAGTCTGCTCCCCACCCCCTCCTCCCAGCAGGTCGACAACGGGGGAGGGCCACCAAAAACCGTCTTCCCGGTAGCCCACGGACCCCGGCCAATGCTCTCCGTCAAATTTCCACCAGGCAATGAACCTGCAACAAAACCAGGCCCTAGTGAAATGCTAGCAGCAGTGCGGCGGCTTGAGAACCCATGCTGGCAATCTTTCTACAATCCTGTGAGCTCTCTCTCTCTCTCTCTCTCTCTCTAGGAGGCGCTCTTTTTTACGTATCGCAAAAGCGTTGTAAGGTTCAAACTTTTCTTGCTTGTGCTGCACGCAAGACAGCTCGGTGATACGCACCGTACTGTGGTAGTCAAGCCATGGTAGGGCTCAACTGTGAGATCCCTCGGAGAGAATAGCTCTTGCTGCTTTAGGCTTAGCAAGTGTGGATTAATCCAGCTTGGCTTTCTAGATGCCAATCCATGGTTCGTCGTGATGCCTTCACCAGGCAGCTACGAGATCATAAGGCTAGTGAGGACTTTGCCTTGGCGAACCCGGGTGTCCGGCAAACGCGAACTGCCTCTTTTCTCATCCATTTGCCGTTTAAGCGGTGCGCCTGCAGAAAATGGCTTGGGAACCGTTCTGAGCCCTGCGCAGAGCAACAATTGATGCATTGCAATGGCTCCGTCAGTCCATCCGAGTACGGACAAACGATTCGGCCAAAGAGGGTCACGGGGGAGCCACCGAAGTTCGGCAAAACCTACCGCACTCGAACAATTCGGCGGTTGTGCGGCCTCTGGTTGCACACCAACCCATCGTTCTTCTGAGCGGGGTAAATTGGCGCCGCTCGTCAGCGTTGGTACCTCCTGCTGACTACCTTCAACTTGACAGCCTACATATTTCCACCACACAAGTAAATAACAGCTGGATTCACGGCGAGCTCGCGACCGTACTGCCATGATAAATGGAGAGCTTTGCTTTGATAACCGTGCCGGTAGAGCGCCATTAACCAGCGCGGCATCCCACGCTTCGGTGGCGGCCGAAGCGCATCGCGTAAAACATCAAGCGGTCCGTTGAAGTTAGACGCTTACCTGCTGTAATACCCGCAGGATTTTGAGGATTTCGGTCACAAGCTCAGCTCACTCTGTCATCATCGTGACTGTCGCACCATCCGCCACGGCCGGGTCCACAGGCAAGTTCCGGTTGGTCGACGCCAACGCCATCTGCTCTGGGACACAGGGTCCAGCCAACCTGCGGATCACGTCCGCAGGGAAAGCAACGCCGAGCGCCACTCTCTCGGGAGGAAGCTTCCGCTCAGCCCACCAGCGCTGGAGGAAGGCCTTCCTCTCCCCTTCCCGCGTCCCCTCTCGCCCTTGCAACAGATCACAGGATTCACGTGCTATCAATCATGTGCCTATCAAATGTTTCACAGCATCGTGAATCAATCCACTTAAATCTACAATTTGAGGGGTCTAGGTAGCCCTTTTCTTGGGATCTTCCTTCTTGTCACAAAAGCATGCCCCCTTTCTTCCCATGATTAATCCTTAACCCCTTCAAGCCCCAGCACAGGAAGAATGAACGATATTGATGCGACTCGCGTGGAATAACAGCCGCGGGTGTCGTTCTTCAGTTCGTGATAGGTCCAGTCTAGTTGAAACAAAGGGGAATTTGACGAATCGACTCCCATTGGCCTGGTGTTCCGCGCAGGGAACATGGTCCCTGACCTCGCCAACGTTTCAGCGATTCGCGGCCCAGGGATTGCCAGGGCCGAGGATACGCTCTCCGTCCTGGGGCCAAAATCGAAAGAATCTCATACCACGTGACCTGTCCTGACGTGGGAGCTGAACGAAAGATTGCGTTGCCCCATGTTCCCATCAGTTTTTCATAAACGGTCCTACAATCAGGGCAACAGCAATCATTGACGATGAAGTAGACAGAAGTTTTCGACCTTGGTTATGACGATAGATGGCGAATCTTTCACCAAGTGCAACGAACGTGCGCATGATGCGCATTGTTGTTGGCACATTCCTCGCTGGATTCGCAACGAAGTTTACCAACAAGTTTTGCCAATTTGCCAATCTGTCCGTGTTCTCGTAATTCCCCGGCAGCTTGTGTTCCTGAGCGATTGACTTTTCTTATGCATCGGAGAGTGGGACGGGATTCCCTGGTCATGTCCCCTGGTCTTCCTGGTTCTCCTGATAGGCCATGTCCATTCCAGCTGCATTACTCCAGGGAGTGTTAAGCAGGGGAGCGATCTGCCGAGGATTCAGGCACATCTTTTTTTTGGCGGACACTGCAAACACTCGTTTGTTTCTCGAGAGAAGCCCTCCCGATGGAACCGCTGGTTTGGTGCGGTGGCGTGAGGGAAAACTTATCTTCTACGCAGTGATGCGGCACATTGACTGAAACCACTAACCAGAGACATCGTCCCCTCCTCCGTGTCGTCGCTTCGAGACTCTAGACTATCACACGTCTATGTCAATTAAGTTTTCTTTCAAGTTTTCGTCCCGGCAACATCTGTGAACGAACACTGGAGCACAGACGGCAACACAGGGGCCTGAGCACGCGGTTCTCTGGTTCACGGTTCACTTCTGAAAATAGCTACGGAAAACACCGATCTTGTTGATAGATCCTGGTTCCAATGTTACCATGCCGCCGATGATTATTGGACTTTCAATGCATATGAAAATCCAGACTGCAACGGAGGTTTAAGCAAGCATATCGGACGGCTTACTTTCCTACGGATACTATCCTGCTAGTCCTCCATCAGAGCGTGAACAAATTGACAACAAAACAGCTAACAAGCTACGATTAAAGCTAACAATACAGTCGATAGCAGGTTAGAGGTCATAGGGTTTTACCGGTGTCATAAACCTTCCTAGGGCCCTCACTATGTTCCTTGGAAGGTAAGCCAAGACCGAAAAAGATTCGCCACTATTACTAGGGCAGGAAACAAGTCCTTGAAGCGCGACCAGAATCTTCCATGTCACCCTGTTTTAGAGTCTAGACCCCTCGTATGGTTGGGGAGAACATGCCGGTAATTACCGGCACTGGAGGGAAGAAACCACGATCTCAAAACTAACCAGGACCGGAAACCTCAGACGTTGACACATCACAACAATGCTCAAGACAAAGTAACCAGTTGTAAGCTTGTAGGAAATACTTTCCACGCCATTTTAGATTGTTTACATTACAGTATTGCGAAGTCCGATCGCAGTGTCGAAGTTGATTGAGATATCCTTGAACTAAACAGCAATTCGATTACGAATATTCTTTTCACTTTCTTCCGTTCGTCTTCCGTGCGCCAATTTTTGGGGATTCCATAGCTCATATCTCGTCATTACCGGTATTCTAGCTTTCAGCTTGTTGTGAGTACTTGACTCGGTAGGGCCACAGACGCGTGGCGTGGTAGCATAGCGGGCAAACCAATATGTATTTAACTGAGGAGCCAGGATAGAGCAATATGTGTCATGAATTTTCTCGACCTCAGGATATCGAGTCATTGGATAGATGAGCTCAGTTTCCTGCGAAAAAGGGGCCCGATGACCAAACACAACTTCGGCAAGGGTATGCAGAGGATCGTGCGACGCTGATCCCATGTCTCTGGAAAGTACAGCATGCAGATTCGGTCTGTTTCCGATTCACGGCAGTCATTCTGTCAAGTGCCATGTCCCTTCGGGACTCGGTATATACAAAACGAACCTATTTCCACCATTCTTCTGATCAGGACTGGGAGAGTAGTGATTGTGAAACGCCAGGGATTGCGGATCACGCACTCTGCAGCCTAGTAGACAATGTCCCTGCTCGCGCGGTTCAACTGCCGTTGCGATGATGATGAATAGACATGCGTCTGGACATGTCTACTCACGCGAGATCATCCTTAAGTGACTACGCTCTCCTCGTGCGTAGGGACTGTGCAAAGAAAGTTAGAGAAAATGACAAGGTCCTTGTGGTGGTCGTCGTAGTGGAGGCAGGGTCGGGATCATCCAATGTGGTCCCGACGCACCGGCCAACCTGCACAGGAGGATCTGCCCGCGGCTGCGGGAGCGGAATGCGCGGCGGAGGAGATGGGACGAACGGGTAAGGCAGACAGGCAGGTAGGTAGGCAGGAGGATTGTATGTAGCGGGCGATAATCTGCATGTTTGGTGTAGCGGTAGAGACGGAATCTACAGAGTACAGACAGGCACGCAGAAATCTTCGCTTCACAGTGCTCTGCTCGTGAGACTTGCAACGTATATAGATGGCTTTGCTTGGCGTGGCTTCGGTGTGTTGCGGGTAGAGCGATCGTGTTGTTCAGGAGCCTGGCTTTGATCATGGTCGGCGGGGATGTTGTGAAAGATAATAGGGAGGTGGGGAATTTCCTAGCTCATACACAGTAGATCTCGACATAGGAACGGTTCCGTGAAATGCTAGTCTGGACTCTTCTCGTGAATGTTAGATACAACATGCGCTGCTACCTGCCAGGAAGATGGACAGGAGTCAGGATGAAGTCCGACTATGGGCGTCCAGGTGATTATGGTCCAGACCGTCCCTGTATGGACGCAGCCAGTTCACCACTAACCCCAGACCGCACCACAGGTGTCTGCCAACAATGGAAAAGCACTTCCTTCCAAGTGAGAAAAGTGGCAACAAACACGAGCTTACAGACCCAAGCCCGAACCCCACAGCAGACATTCCTGCTGGGCAACAAAGGCTGTGATTTCGAACGGTGTTCTCAATGCTACCTCGCCACGCAACTGATTTTAAATGGGTACTAGATTTTTAGGTTTGTGGATGGATCTATTGAGCTATGTACGGTGTACGTGGAGAAGTAAAGAGGATCAACGCATGACATGGCATACCGATATGGATGCAGCGTCCGTCGTTCCGAGCAGCGAGCTCGTTCCCAAAGACCCACCAGACTCAACACCAGCATTGACAGATTCCAATCTAATCCTCATCCATAGCATCCCCCTCCCCCTCCTCCTCAGTCTCCTCCTCTTCATCATCATCACCCCCTCCATCCTTCACGCCCACACACCTCTCCTCCCTGCCGGCCATCTCCAGCCCCACGCCCACAAAGGCCTTCCTCACAGCGGCACTAATGCCCGCATCCCACACCTTGACGCCGCCCTTGGTCCCAGCCACAGCTAACCTGGACCCGACCTCTCGATCAGGAGCCCAAACCGTGGAAAAGACCCTCCCGACATCCAGGTCCCGCTTCACCAGCATCACTGGACCCTTTTCGGCATCGACGCGCCAAATCTTGACAGTCTTGTCGGCGGAGCCCGTGGCCAGCAGGCCAGGGACATGCGGACTAACGTCGAAAGCGCTGAGTGCGGCGTCGTGGGCCTGCAGGGTCCAGAGCGGTGGTGGTGACTTTTTGTTGTTGCTGTTTTTTTTGTCGGCGAGACGGACATCGTGGGCAGTCAGCAGGCCGTCTTCGGTAGCGACGTAGAACTTGTTTTCGTCGTGGGGGTCCCACCGCACAGATTCGACATCGCTGTTCACGGTCCAGGAGGGCGGGTTGTAGGATGATGATGAGGATGAGGATGAGGAGACAGGAGAGGCGCGCATGTCGGAGGCTATGACGCGGCGATCGTAGCTTCCTGAAAGTAGCACGGTAGGTTGGCGGGGATGCCAGGAGAGAGAGCAGACTTTGTCTGTATGATAGGTATAGGAATGGGCGGCACTGGAAGGCTTGTTGAGGTCCCAGAGCTTGATGGTGGTGTCGGCGGACCCGGAGGCGAGGAGGTGGTGGTGAGTGCGGTTGGAAGCGAGGGCGAGGACGGAGTCGGTGTGGGCGTGAGGGGAATGGGATTTCTTTTTGGATCCGTTCCGTAATTTGGGTTTGGGGGGCATTGTGGAAGAAGCGCGCTCGGAAGGGTTGCCGAGGATGGCGTTGGGATACATGGCGTCGACAGTATCGAGATCCCAGATTTCGATGTCGGGGTCCATAGTGCCAATGGCAACGAAGTTGGCTTTGCCGTCGGCGCGCGGGTGCTTGGTGGAAACGGGGAAGTTGAGCCATTCGACGCAGAGAGGGATGGCGGGTAGCATGATGTCGTGGTGCACGTAGAGATTGTCCGCCTCGTCTTCGTAGACCAGTACCTCCAGGTGTGCCATCTCGTCTTCTACTTTTCCGGCGAGCAGAAGATTGTCCGTCGTGAGAATCTGCAGTTCTTCCCGCTCTTCTTCGTCCTCGTCGGCGGCGCGCTGGTCGGCGGGTAGAGTAATGTAGGGATCTTCATCGTTCGAGGTATAGTAAGCGAGCGACTTGACGTTACCGAACAAGGTGTCGATGCGCTGCACTTTTCTGTCTACATTATCATGGTCATGATCATGGTCATGATCATGGTCATGTTCATCATCATCATGAATTTCTTCTTCATCTTCATCTTCATCTTCGTCATCGTCATCGTCATCGTCATCGTCATCGTCATCGTCATCATAATGCTCCAGGTCGTATTCTTTGAGATCTTCATCGTTGATATCTATACTGCAGATACAGCAGATGATTGACGTTAACTTAATTTTATCGGAGAACTGGTTGAGCAGACACCGATACTGACATTTCTTTTTTGTCTGCCGCGTCACCCGACGTGCCATCCCCACCGTTCTTGGCTTGCGCCTGCTCGAGGTCTTCCTGCGCGTCGTCTAGATGTTTCTTGGCCAATCCCGCGATGCGCTCGTACTCTTCCTCGTCGAAATTGTATTTCGTAGGGAATTGAGACGCTTGGCCTCGCGGCACCCAGGCCGCCGCCGTAACCATCGACGTCATGTTGCGATTGGTTTTTAGTTGCGCATGATTCTTGTTGTTTTTGCTGTGAAGTGGGAACAAGTCGCAAGTCGAATTGCGATTCCGTCCTAGATGCTAACTAAGGTCACATAAAAAAAAAGTCTCCTGACCCCACCACCGGTAAGAATTTGGGTTGAGGAACTTTTTAGCGGGGCAGTGGAGCTTATCTTATCCGGCGAAGATCTTATCTTCATCCCTGTGAGCTCACTTGCCCCCTGCTTGGCTTGCTTGCCGGCAGCCCAACAACCGGCGAACACGGTGTGTACGTCGTACTCGTTTCGACTGCTCACCTTCCTACTCCAACACGTCAACATCATCACCACCAGTATCGTGACGATGGATCGCGATCGCGATCGCGATCGTGACCACGGCCACAGCCCCAAACGGCGCAAGTTCAACCCCTTGCGATCCGATGACCGCTATACCGACCTCCCTTCTCACCATCACCACCATAACCGGGCCCCAACAACACCGCGCGCATCATCGTCGCGCTACGCACCCACGCCGACCCCGGCTCAAGACACCTTGATCAAGGCCGAGCCCGAGATTGACGAGGAAGAAGAAAACGCCATCGACCGCGACTGGTACCTGGGCGACGATGGCGGGCACACGTTCGGCGACGAATCGCACAATCCGTTCGCGCGCTTCGAAACCACATGGGCCGACCCCCCCCAACCAGACCAAGACCCGCAACAAGCCCGCAAGCCCGGCCGGCTTCTCAATGCGCGCCAGCTGCAGAAGCAGAAGGATGTCGACGCCTGGGAGACCAACCGCATGTTGACGTCGGGCGTCGCTCAGCGGCGCGCCATGGCGGATGACATGGACAATGACGACGACGAGGCCACGCGCGTGCATCTGCTCGTGCATGATCTGAAGCCTCCTTTTCTCGATGGCAGGACCGTTTTTACCAAGCAGTTGGATCCCGTGCCGGCTGTTAGGGATTATCAGAGTGACATGGCTGTCTTCAGTCGCAAGGGAAGCCGCGTCGTCAAGGAACGAAGACAGCAGCGCGAACGACAGAAACAGGCACATGAGGCTACCAAGGTGGCCGGCACGAATTTGGGAAATCTGATGGGCATCAAGGAGGATGAGGGCGATAGTGCGTTGCCTATCGCTGGAGAAGAGGACAGCGCGTTAAACAAGTCTAGCAACAACAAATTCAGCGAACATCTCAAGCTCAAGCAAAAGAACCCGGACGATGAGCCAAATCAGGCCGCCAGCGACTTTAGCAAGACCAAGACACTCAAGGAACAGCGCGAGTTCTTGCCTGCTTTCGCCGTCAGGGAAGAATTGCTTCGCGTCATCCGCGACAATCAGGTCATCATTGTCGTGGGCGAGACGGGATCGGGCAAGACTACCCAGCTGACCCAGTTCCTGCTGGAGGACGGCTACGGCAAACAGGGCCTCATCGGCTGTACCCAGCCACGTCGTGTGGCGGCCATGAGCGTGGCCAAGCGTGTGGCCGAGGAGATGAACGTCAAGCTAGGCTCTACCGTCGGCTACGCTATCCGTTTCGAGGACTGCACCAGTAGCGATACCCTCATCAAGTATATGACAGACGGTGTGCTGCTCCGCGAATCGCTCAACGACCAGGACCTCCTCCGCTATTCCTGCGTTATCATGGACGAAGCGCACGAGCGCGCCCTCAACACGGACGTGCTCATGGGTCTGTTCAAGAAGATCCTCCAGCGTCGCCACGATCTCAAGCTCATCGTCACATCAGCCACCATGAACTCGAAGCGCTTCTCCGATTTCTTCGCTGGTGCACCAGAATTCTTCATCCCCGGCCGTACCTTCCCCGTCGATACCTTGTTCCACCGCTCTCCCGTCGAGGACTACGTCGACGCCGCCGTTCAGCAGGTTCTCTCCATCCACGTCTCCATGCCCGCCGGCGACATCCTGGTCTTCATGACCGGCCAGGAGGACATCGAATGCACATGTGATTTAGTCCGCGATCGCCTCGATGCCCTCAACGATCCCCCCAAGCTCAGCATTCTACCCATCTACTCCCAGATGCCTGCGGATTTGCAGGCCAAGATCTTTGACCGCGCCCCGCCCGGTGTCCGCAAGTGCATCGTCGCCACCAACATCGCCGAGACCAGTCTCACAGTCGACGGCATCATGTACGTCGTCGACACGGGCTACTCCAAGCTCAAAGTCTACAACCCGCGCATGGGCATGGACACCCTGCAAATCACCCCCATCTCCCAAGCCAACTCGGGCCAACGCGCTGGCCGTGCCGGTCGCACCGGTCCGGGCAAAGCATTCCGGCTCTATACGGAAAAGGCTTTCAAGGAAGAACTATACATCTCGACCATCCCGGAAATCCAGCGGACCAACCTCAGCAACACCGTCTTGCTCCTCAAATCCTTGGGTGTTACCGACCTCCTCGACTTCCATTTCATGGACCCGCCTCCCCAAGAGGTAATCAGCACTTCGCTCTTCGACCTGTGGGCTCTGGGCGCACTCAACAATCTCGGCGATCTCACCCCCTTGGGCGAGAAAATGAACGCCTTCCCCATGGACCCGCCTCTGGCCAAACTCCTCATCACCGCCTCCGACCCCGAATACAGCTGCGCCGACGAAATGCTCACCATCGTCTCCATGCTCTCCGTGCCCTCGCCCTTCTACCGCCCCAAAGAGCGCCAGGAAGAATCCGACGCCGCCCGCGAGAAGTTCTTCGTCCCCGAGTCCGACCACCTGACCGCCCTCCACGTCTTCACCCAGTGGCGCGCCAACGGCTGTTCCGACACCTGGTCCGTGCGCCACTTCCTGCACCCCAAGTCGCTGCGCCGCGCCCTCGAGATCCGTCAGCAACTCGCCGACATCATGACCGTCCAGAAAATGCCCCTCACCTCCTGCGGCACCGACTGGGATGTCCTCCGCAAGGCCGTCTGCGCCGGCTACTACCACCAGGCGGCCAAGATCCGCGGGCTCGGCGAGTACACCAACCTGCGCACCTCGGTCCAGGTCGCCCTGCACCCCACCAGCGCGCTGTTCGGCGCGGGGGAGTCCCCCGAGTACGTCGTCTACCACGAGCTCGTGCTGACTAGCAAGGAGTACATGGCCACGGTCACGCGCGTCGAGCCCGAGTGGCTCGCCGAGCTCGGCGGCGTGTTCTACAGTGTCAGGGAGAAGGGCTTTAGTCGGAGGGACCGCGCGGTCGTCGAGCGCGAGTTTAGTCGGAGGGTGGAGATTGAGGAGGGCATGCGCAGGGATCGCGAGATGGTGGGGGTGGCGGAGAGGGAGGCGGCGGAGAAGGGGAAGGCGGGGATGCAGAAGGGGAAGGCGGGGACCGAGGAGAAGAAGGTGGTGGTTAGGGGGGCGGTGAGGAAGCCGGTTGTGAAGAGGAAGGGGAGGGGGATTTGAATTTGCTTCCTTTCCCCTCCCTTCCCCCCTTTCTTTCTTCTGCGGGATGGGCAGGCGTGGAGGGGGCCGTAGGATGGGGATGTACTTCGGTTGGGTACGGGGTAGTGAAGAGGCCGGCTATATAGGCCTGGCGTTTGGAGAATGATCTGTGTGTTTTTTTTTTTTTTTGGATGTGGCTTGAATAGAGTAAGGCCTCTGTTGTTTACGTTTTCATCACGACGGAAGAGCGTGCTTGGAAGCGAGAGATTTGAGAAATGGTAGAGGAATGTAGACTTGAGAGGAGTCTCCCCTAATTTGAGGCTTTGTCTAGCTAGACGGCCCCCCTGACAGCGTAGCGGGATTGATCGTCTTCATGTGAAAAACAAACCGCTTGTACTAACTTTATTCTGAGTTTGCCTCGATGGGGGTCACTTGAAAAAAAAAAAAAAATGAAAAAAAAATTTCACACCGGTATTCAGTACCGGCAATTAACTCATCACAACCCTTCAGATCAAAATCCCGGGGCAATCTTTCTCGGCGTTTTACAGTTTACCGCAATAGGTTCAGATGTTCACTCCAGGACTGAGCGTAACCTCGCCACTATCTCGATCTGCATACTGTACCGGCCATGCACTCGTGCATACTGGAGGTCGGATGCGTTGGAAAGGCCTTGCCATATCCCGCTATTGCACGGATCAACAGCGATTCCTGCACCGAGGTTGTGCCATCGGCAGGAGCAGTCTTCGGTTTGAACTCTGTCTATCGTTCGTTAGGTAGCTATTCTTTTCTACCGGTACACCTCCTTTTCGTTCTACAAGTCTGAGAATTTCTGGAGCGCACATGTAGCGTCTGTGATCATGGTCAGGTCAGGGGACAAAGCCACGCTCTTCCCTGTTGACGCTCCCACCCCGTCCCCGGGTGAGCGTGGTGGCCGCCCGGGTTCCGCCTGCTCATCAACGAGTCCCGCTGGCTCCGGTCCAACCATGCGATCCGAATGTAGTAGAATACGTGCAAAGAACAGAATCAGAGGTACAGGCCTCCGAGCCTGGACTGGCCAAACTGGGAGAAGCCGCTCGCGCTCGAGTGGCTCTAATGCTGCCCATCTACGAACATGTACCTGGACGAGATATCAGGCAAGAAACGTATGCGAAGCAGCGAGGCAAGCGTTGCTTAACTATAGGCAGCTTTCGCCTGTCCAGTCTTCATAGGTTACTGTAGTAGTGGGTTGGTGGAGATCTTGGATTAATGCGGTCCCGTTCCAGGAACATCCCGCTTCTGGTCCAGCACGATTAGGCTACAATGACAACAGTACCTGCGGTCCGCCGAGGTGAGGTAATGTTGAGAGAACTTTCACGTCACCGTAACATCGTCTGGATTAACTGAGATAAGCATCCAACTTATCATGCGCACGGAGCCGTGCGGCGATGTACAGACTGCTATTGTCCTTTACTGTCTTTGTAGCGAGCTGCCTACGACTACCCAATCTCCCTTGACTAGAGCTCCTGTCGTTTGTTCACTAGAACCCTATAGGTCTCGGTCTCCAGACGACAGCTTCGTTTTCCTTTCCAGGGACGATTCCGTTGACATGAGCTGCGAATGCTCAGTTTATGCCAGTGGTCGAACTTCGAAGTGGGTTGTGACTCATAGTGAGTCCCATGAACTCTCGAGATTATTCCGCTGCAGAGGCCTACATGGAAAACGCGAACACCCTCAATGACGATGGAAATAAATTTACAACTGCGGAATATTGACTCGCCAACTCAAATTCATATTCCATAACCCGTGGCTGCTTTGCTTACCGGTGGCACCATCTCGAGAGTGAGGACGACAAGAGGCACTAGAGAGCAAGGCGTTCAAGCAATTGCTTCCCAACCAAACCAGGTGCTTACGACTGGATAAGTTTCTACCTACTTAATTGGCGAGATAGGTGCATAGTTAAATACTTGGTTTCTTCGCACTTGTTGAGACGAGGCAAGCCCGTTTTCGCATCACTTGCTTTTTGTATCAACCGAGCAGTCGTGCTGGAGAACACACAAAACTCACAATATGTATCTTTCCAGGGTACCGGGAAAGGAAAATTTATATGTTGGAGGGTAAGCTTCATCCGTTCTGTCCAATTGTAGTCTTAGCCAGGCCTCCACCTCTCTTGTTCGTCTGCCCACTCCCTTCCACGTGCTTCCCAACGCCGTTGTCACGTGTAGATACAAATTTGTTTGAATTTCCAACCCTTTCTCTGTGTCCAGACGCTGACAGTCTTAATAGTTTGATGTGCCTTCGCAAACCCGACGCTTTGCTGGAGAACAACGTAACGCACATTCTCTCCGTGCTCAAGTACTCCCTTGAGGTGAGATGGTCTGGCAGTGCTTGCTCGCAGTTCCGCCACATGAGCATTGATGTGGACGATCTGGAGGAAGTGGATCTGCTGCAGTACTTCTCCAAAGCCGTGAGGTATATCGAAAGTGGTCTGTATCCGCCCAAGGACGCTCAGCCGACGGGCGGGCAGAATCAGGTCGGCTCTGATGGAACAGTTTCTACCGAGGTTGGACATGCGGAACTCCCACTCCCACCGGTCAATCCTGGGTTGCCGGTCTCATCACCTGGCGCTGTCTACGTCCATTGCGCCATGGGGAAATCGCGCTCCGTCAGCTGCGTGGTGGCATACCTTCTCTGGAAACATCCACACCGCTTTGGCGGGAAGCAAGTGGAGCCCGATTCTTCCACCGCCACATGGGCGGCACAGCGCCGCGCGACGGCCAAGGAGGCCGTATCCAAGGCCATTGAGTGGGTACGCAGGGGGCGGCAGATGGCGGAGCCAAACCCAGGCTTTCACCGCCAGCTGGAAATGTGGTGGACGATGGGATGTCCGGCGGACGAGGATGAGGCAGTCGAGAAGCACCCGATCTACCAGAAATGGTTGTACGAGTGCCGGTTGGAGGAGGCTAGGAGCAATTATGTAGCGCCTGAGCTAGAGTGGATACGGTTCGAGGACGAGGCACCCGAGGAGGCCGAAGAAGAACCGACGCCCTCGCCCGAACCAGAGAAACGGGTTCGTTGCAAGAAATGTCGGCGTATCCTTGCCACTTCTCGCTTCATCGTCGAACACCAGGGCCTGGGAAACCAGGAAAAGGCAACTTGCCCCCACGTGTTCATCGACACTCTGTCGTGGATGCGTCCAACACTCGAGACGGGTGCGCTTGACGGTCGACTCCTCTGTCCAAACGACAGATGCGGAGCTACCATCGGCCGATTTGCTTGGCAGGGTCTCAAATGCAGTTGTAACGAGTGGGTTTGTCCGGCATTTTCCCTCAACCGGGGGCGGGTGGACGAGATGAGCGGGAAGGGACTTCCTGGGGCAAGGCAAGAGAACGGGTCGAGTACGTGAAAGGAAAAGGGGCAGGAGAAGATGGGAGAGACGTGAGATAGAGTTTTATGATCTCAAGACTTGGAAGACCAAATTCAGTGAGCCATATCTGGGCCGTTCGGTGTCAGCCTGGAGTCAGTTCTGCTTGATTTTGGGAGTTTGGTTCCCTTTTCTCTTCCTCGTTTATCGAACCTATCATATATAGGAACGGGCTGGAGGGAAGCTTAGATCGCGCCTCTCGCTGATGGCCCAGCTTATCAACTAACCCATCGGTTTGGAAAGTCAACGGGAAAATTCTATGGTCGAACCCTTCTACCACGTGCATTCTCAAGATTGAACCACCCAGCATGACTACCATGGGTTTTCGCGTAGATGGTTCTACGCGACACCTGTCATCCTCAATAAGCTATGACTCATCCTCTGCCAACTGT
>JAOYMO020414573.1:0-24838 GCA_025802455.2 Iodosphaeria phyllophila | reverse complement strand
CGGTGCTCAACTTAGTCTGTCTGTTGCATCGATCCCGATTCGCCCAAGGATCTGCGTCTGCTCCATAAAATCGATCGCCTTGGTAGCTGTTTTGCGCTTGCTCAGGATTGCCTGGAGATTGCCCCTGTCCGGAAGACGTCCTAGCACCCGGTTCTGGAGGTCTCTGAACTGTCGGCATTCGAGGAGCACGTGGGCCACGGTCTGCCGGCCTTCGCCGCAGCTGCATCCCGGGTCGGTTGCGCCCGGAACGCGACGGCTAAAAAAGAAATCCCGGAGCCCAATCTTTTCCGTGCGAAGATGGACGAGTGTTGCGCTCTGCCTTTTGCTCAGCTCGTCGTGGAGTCGTAGTACTTTCGCGGTCGGCTTCGGCGTGTGTTTGAAGGTAGCTCTGCCTTTGGACTCCGCTCGCCAGCTGCTTTCTCATCTCTTCTTGACCTCCTTGCGGGCCCACGTCTTCAGCGTCGCCCTGAGCGCGAAGATTTCGTCAGGCGGCAACGCCTGACGAACCGAGCAGTCGTCTTTCCGCCACCCCGTAGCCTCTTTGGCTGCGCAGTCCGCCTCTTCGTTCCCCGGTATTCCTCTGTGGGCCGGGATCCAGCGGATCTGCACGGGCAGGCCCGCGTTCCGGAGCTCTTGGGCCAGGCGCACAACCACCTTGAGAAGGTAAGCCCCTGATTTGCCCTTTGGCCGGGCCGAGGAACGGATGGCGGCCTGGTTGTCGGTGTATATGACGACCTTTTCCCCCCGATGTCCCTCTCGCCTGTCTTCCTGTGCGGTCTGGAGGGCTAGGACGATCCCCTGAAGCTCTCCTGCGTACACCGTGGAGGTGGACTCGTTCCCCAATGTATGGGGCTTTTGTTCTCCCCTTTTGGACGCATACCGCTGCTGCCCCTATTTGCCCGTCGATGCCGCTACCGTCGGTGTACACCCAAAGGGTGTTTCCCCCGCTTTTGATCTCCGCTTCGTTGACTTTTTCTGCCCATTATTTGTCTTTCTCGATATATATATACCCGGCCCTGACCACCAGGGGACTATGACGCACGGGGGGATGTGTTCCTGGCTCGGGGTGGTGTCCCTGCTCTGCAGCTCCTGGTATATCTTCCTTAGGGGGCTGACGTGCAGCTTGCGGTGCGGTTGGGTCTCAACTGGTCTCTGGAAGGTTTGGATCTCCGGTATATCGCGCATCAATGGCATCCGTCCAATTGCCTCTATGTTGTGCTTCCAAATGCGTTGTTATACCGGGAGGAGATATGTTTCAACGTTGAGAGCCGCTAGTGCCGTGGCTCGGAAGGCCCCAAGACCGCCCGTGCCGCCCTTGCCTGGATGCTGTATAGCTCTCTCAACGTTCGGTTTGTGTGTGACCTGTTTCGGATGTCTGCGTTCGACTACACCAAGCATGCGTACATGACCTACAGTGCAATCACCCCTTAGTATAGCCGCCTCATCCCTTAGAGGGGAACCTCCCACATTGAGTTTCCAAGGCTACCGAGGGCGGCTATTGTCTTTGTCGCTCTTTGTCATGCAACGTCGATGTGTGGTTTCCATTGCAGCTTGCAATCTATCACAACACCCAGGTACTTGCACGTAAGCATTGGCTTGACCTCGCCCCAGCGCGTTCGCAGCACTTCACGGACGTTGATACGCTTTGTTGCTTGTATGAAGTGCGTGAGCTGGAACTTGTTGGGGGCAAACACGGAGGCGTGGGTCTGGGCCCATCGCTCCGCTCCCTCCAGGGCGTCCTGGAGCTTTTTGCAGGACTCTTCCGTCGCGTCTCCTACTGCCAGGGCTGCTACATCGTCGATGTAACCTGTGGAAATGTTTGTAGACGCGTTGCAGCTCTCGATCAGGTCTGCGTTGCAGAACAAGTATAGAATCGGAGACAGCGGGGAGCCCTGGGGGATGCCTGTGGAAATCTCGTGCCTTGCTGACTTGTACCCGTCAACGAGAATGCTCGTCTTTCGTCCTTAGAGGAAGTTCTCCGTCCACTGGATTATCTTTTTGTCTACCCTCTTCTTCTGCAGGTTATGGAGCAGCCGTGCGTGTGAGACGCTGTCAAAAGCACCGGACACGTCGAGGAGAAGCAGGCTCGACACTTTCCCCTTGCCCGTGTTCCAGGCTTCGTAGATCCTTTCGATGATGACGTGCAGTGCGTGTTCTGTGGACCACAGTTTCCGGCCTCCCATGTGCGTCCCTGGGAGGAGCTGGTAGGCTTCTGTCAGACAGCTGACCCTCTTGGCGATGATGGCGTCCATCACTTTTCCCATTGTGTTGAGTAGAGCAATGGGGCAGCATGCCTTCGGGGTCGCGTAGTCTTCCTTCCCCGGTTTGCGCAGCACCACCGTGACGCTGTCCCAAAAGTGTCCTGGGCAGTGTCCCAGCGCGAGGCTGTGGTTGAAGATCCTCGTGATGTGGACCATGATCCAGGGAATTGCTGTTTTCATAATCAAATTGGGGATCCTATCTGGACCTAGCGCCTTGAGCGGAGGCAGCGTTTGTACGACTTCCTCTACCTCTTTGGCCGTTATTGGCGGAACGGATATCTGTGCGGTATACGTTGTATCGGTGATGTCATCTAGGGACGCATCTGAGAGTCTGGGGAAAAAGCTCTCTTTAAGGAGCTCTGCCTTCTCCTCCGGCTTGACGGCGCTTTGCCCGGTGTTCGGGTGTCTCAGCTCGGGGGTCACTGTTGGTGCCTGGTTCTCACGGGTTCTGGCCCACTTGACTGTTTTCCAAAGGGACTCTAACGACTCTGCCGCCTTCTTCACCTTTTCCCTGTAGCTTTGTCTCAATGCTTTCCTGATCGCCTTGGATTTGCAGTTCCTCACTGCGCGGTAGGCCCTCCACGCGTCTCCGGTTTTGGTTAGTTGGTGTTCGCGGCGGAGATTCTTGGCTTTGCTGATGGCTACTTTGCAGTCTTTGTTACATCTTTCTCGGGATTTGCCGCTGGGAGGGATTTTGGGGACAGACATGTCGGTCGCCTCCCACAGCGCTGTCGCGACGTCTCGTACGTGTTGGTCCAGGGCTGATTTTGTCCTCAGCCGCTGGAGCTGCGGTAGTTGCGTCAAAAGGCTGTCCTTGAATTTCTTTTTGTCCATCGCCTTCCAGTTGATAGCAGGCTCTTTGGCTTGACGTCTTACTCTCAGGTCTAATTTCGTAGCGATCGGGAGGTAGTCTGAGTTGTGGTCGAGGTCTTGATCTACTCGGCTTTGCACCACCCTGTCTGTCAGGCCCAGCGTCACCAAGCAAAGGTCGATCGTTGTTTTTGCTTCTCCTTCCTCGTACGTGATTGTGCCTGGTGGTAATGTACTCTCGAGTCTGTATTCCTGCATCATCTCCACCACCTCATCTGCTTCTGCGGTGATGTTCCTTGTACGGGGACCGCCCCACACCTCATGATGGAAGTTGAAGTCGCCCAACACAATCTTTTCCTCATTTCCGCTCTCCTCTAGGGCTTCACGCAGGCGCAGTAGGACGCTTCTCCTGTCCGCTATGTCCTGGCACAGGTTATATGCATTGTACAGCCTGAGTCGTTGTCCTGCCTCCCCTCCAAAAGTGAACGTCCACAAGCTCAGATCTCTCGTCTGCTCCTTGAACTGCCACCTAGTATGATCTAGCCTCCTGTTGATGAATAGACAAACCCTTGCCGATCCTTCTGACGTGTTGCTTGAGTAGCATAGGTGAAACCGGTCTTTGGCTGGGTGGTGTGTCGTTGACTGGAAGGTGTTCCTCTATGGTTCTGGGATGGCTGGCTCCTAGCGAACGACTTTGCACTGACCTACAGGCTAGCGAACCGGATCGGAGGCGAAATCGACGCACCTAGGGTGCGCCGGAAGAAGAAGCGCAAGAAGGGCGCGAAAGAGAGAAAGGATGCCCAGCGCCGGCTTGGAGCCGCATGGAGGCCACGGAGCGGGGAAGGATAGGTTTTCTGGAGATATGCGGGGCAGAGGGAGTTGGAGTGTGTTCTATGCCCCATGTTTGCTTTTTTGAAAAATCGCCCAGAAGTTGTGGGAAGTACTCTCTAGCGTGCGCTCGGCCCAGGAAGGCGGCCGCTTTGCCCAAATTTGTCGTTAGCATTCACTCGACGCAGAGATATACATAGAGTACAAACTAGGGTCCTAGAAATTGATGTATCTTCGGCAATTGGCAGGAAATTGCTGCTCAAAATGCGGGAGGTGTGGGAGGACCATACTGGTGCTAGTGCGTAGAGCCAGAATTGGCTGGTTACACGTAGGGAATTCTCACATAGGGAATTATCACGGAATTCACGCGTAGAGAATTCTAACGTAGAGAATCCTAACGTAGAGAATTGGCAACACACAATACACAGCATCCACGCAACACATAGCATCTACGCAACACACAACATCTGCGTAGCCGTAGCCATAGCCGTAGCGCAGAGAGATAATAGTAAAACAATACAATGGATAACATCAACTATCTGCTGATTGACGACTCAGAGGAGTTCATGTTACCAGCCCAGAACGAGCTTTTGTTCCCTCCTAATTCGACGTACGGATCCTCTTTCCAGATGCAACAAAATACCTACGACATTGACCACAGTGCATACATATACGGAGACATGTCTGCACTCACCACCAATAATGCATATCTGCATAGCCCATACCTCAACACGAGTACTCCAGCTGTAGAGTACAACGTATACCCGCATCAAGCTTCTCCTACTCCGACAATCATCAATGCTAGTGCCAGGACGAGTACCAGTTACACTTCAAACATCACTCCGCATCAAACCACCGCACCTCGTCGTAGCCTGACCCCAGCCAGCACTGCTGCACAAACGTCAATCAAAGGCCAATCACAATGTTCACAAGCTCGACAATCTATGTCGCAAAAAGCCAAAGAGCTAGAAGCAGCATACCGAGCAAGTAGGGATGCAGCAAAATTGCTGACAAAGGGCAAAATGCTGCAGACTGACTACGATCCAACGGTTGATAACGAGTTGAATAGCTTGCCGGCTCGACCGCCCCATGTTATGCTACAAGCAATAGTATGGCCTAACCGTCTGACAGATTGTTTTGCCCTCCTTCTGGCGAATGCTCGTCAACTGGGAATTTTAAATACAGCTATACTTAGTCAGAAGGGAGGAAAAGACGTTGTCTGGCGTTACGTTTGACCTCAAATCAAAGCTGCAGGCTGGGGAGTAATGATCAATGAGCTCACTAACAGTGCAATGAAGGCTAAATACGAGCATGAGAAAGCAGTATTCAAGATAGTTGAGGATCTTTGTACGGCAAATATTACTGGTAATGAGTGCCAGTTTGATGAGAGTACTGGTACTTTCAAAGCTGTAAGGCTTCACGGACGAAAGGCACTACGCGCTTTTGAACGGCTTTTTATTGTTGTAAGGCTTCACGGAACAGTAGCTAAAGCATATAAGTAACGGCTTTCAATTGACGAACGCGATCCAGAAGCGAGAGAAGCTATTTACAGGTGCCCGGCTTGGGCGCGACTATATACACACACGATCCCAAGTGTCCTCCGTGTCCTAACCGCCATGCGATCCTCGCAGTCCTCCCAGCTGTACCCAAGTCCAAACCTCCGGCGATGGCCTGGCAGCCTATCGATCGCGCGCACTTCCTAGGGGTCCTCCAGCCGGCCTCGCCCGGCATCGCAAGTCGTAAACATAGGTAAAAGGATTGGTGTGCGATGCCCGGACGAAGTGGCCTTTAGTGTGGTCGGCAGCGGCCGAGTAAGAGACCTGGTTTCGTGATAGCCGCCGGGTGGCTTCGACCGGAGGCCGGACTGGGACGGGTTCAGGGGCGCATGTATCCGGACAATCCGGGCACGTACCGGTACCGGCCTTAGCCGGACTTATCCCGTGGATCATTACAGTCGCCCCCTTCTCCCTCCCAACAGGCGAAAGATGCCGCTGCTCTGGCAGCGTCAAAGAACAAGGCACGAACCCTTACCGTGTCCGGGTCGTCCCGGTCCTTCACCCAGGGGCACTCCCGCTGTAACGATCCACGGGATAAGTCCGGCTAAGGCCGGTATCGTGGCACAGTCGCGCCCGGGGCGGACCCACCTCTCCCCTGAATACATGCTCCCGTATACCATGCCGGCTGCGGCCGCAAACCGACCACACCCACACACACCAAACATTTCCCAACGCAAAGCGCCGGCCCAACACGAGGCCGGATACCACGAGCTACCGAACGAGCACCAGTTAGCCAATCGACCGAACTGCGACGAGCTCTTACGGCACACTGGTATCCGGCTATGCCCGGGTTGTTACGAACACGACGGCGCCAGACGAACAGCGCCTTGGGATCGGTTGGGTGCGAGTGCACGATGGGTGGAACGAGGGATGCGCGTTGCTAGAGAGCGGAAGGGCTCTGCCGGATGGATAGGCTCGTAGACGATGAGGCCGGATGGGAGCATGTAGGCAACGAGTAGAGATGGGCGCGTAGGCGACGAGGCCAGCTGGGCACGTAGAAGACGAGGACGCATGGATGGGAAGGACGTAATGTAGACTCCAATGCGGAGGTCGTCCGGCGACGAGCCTATAGCAGTATATAGACTGCTCGGTCGCCGGCCGACTCCAATAGTTAGCTTTTAGTGTTCATCTTGTTACACAATAAAAAGCCGTTCAAAAGCGTCTAGTGCCTTTCGTCCGTGAAGCCTTACACTTTTAGAGTTGTGTCACGGCAGCATAGAGAACTCAGGTAAGGGCCACAATACTTCATTACTATCTAACAAAAACTCTAAAAGTAAGAAAAGGAGAAGAAGAGGGCTTTGCTCTTGGCTGGCTGGCTCTGCCTAAGTACTGGGTCGGCCAGAGCCAGTTGCAGACCACTACCTGTGGGTCGTCTGCGGCCACTAGCTGAGTTTGGTCTCTGACCGAGCCGTAGGTGAGGCTATCGTGGGCTATGGTCAATGCGCAGCCCCTGGTGTTACGGTCGTTCTAGTAGTCACGTGATGGCGGCGCTCGCCGTCACACAAACCGGTATTACAGACGCTACGCTATGCACCGCACACACACGCAGCCCCGCGGTCTTGTCGTGTTCGGTAGGTAAAACGTGCTGCGGTATCGGGAGGGAAAATTGAGAGTGCCTGATACTCACGTCAGTTGGTACCAAGGCCTTCGCTTACAGGAGCCCGGGGAAATGGATTTGGTCAATCAGTGAAGCCCCCTCCATTTCTTCGTATCAGTCACTATCTAGTCAAACATGGCTGATCAGATTACCCTTCAAAGTTTAGAAGGACGGTTGCTGTTTGCTGTCCCTAAGAGTAAGCACAAATCACGCCGTTTCCCATTTTGATAAGAAGTTGTGTGCGAAAAGCGAATTACCCCACTAACAC
Source organism: Iodosphaeria phyllophila (assembly GCA_025802455.2). Lineage (NCBI taxonomy): Eukaryota > Fungi > Ascomycota > Sordariomycetes > Amphisphaeriales > Iodosphaeriaceae > Iodosphaeria > Iodosphaeria phyllophila. Next base: position 17,518 of record JAOYMO020414573.1, on the reverse strand, counting down.
GGCTGTGGCAGAGGGCCGACTCAATTCCTCGGCGCTAAATCTTCTCGAGGGCGCCGATGTGCATTTCCGACGCGAAAACCGGCTCGACATAGCCCTAGTTAAAAATTTGCCCATCGCCCTCATCTTTCTCCCTGCCGCTGACATTCCCACCTTTGTTGGCGAGGGACGAGTAGACTTGGGAATTACCGGGCTCGACCAGGTTCAAGAACATGATGCCGGCGTCCGTGCTATGAATCGCAAGCGGAGGTTCTCGGGGGAGATCACGCCTGAGGAAGAGTCGGTTCGTGGTCGCAGCACTGGGTGCGAAACAGTGTTAGATTTGGGCTTCGGTGCTTGCAAGCTTCAAGTTCAAGCCCCACAGAAGGGCAACTACTCGACTCCAAGAGATTTGATAGGGAAAAATATCGGTACAAGTTTCGTCCATCTGACGGAAAGATATTTCACCAATTTAGAATTTGGAGAGGATGCTCAGGTGAACAGTATGAGCAAATATGAACTGCGCACCAAGGTCATCGAGTTGAGCGGTAGCGTTGAGGCTGCCTGCGCGCTGGGTGTTGCCGATGGCATCGTTGATCTTGTCGGTGAGTTGAAGGGTTTTTAACAATGATCATACTTGGCTGCCGTGTTTTCTGACAGCTCCAGAGTCTGGCGAAACGATGCGAGCTGCGGGACTAAAGGCCATCGATACCGTTGTCGAATCTAGCGCCATCTTAATCAAGTCACGGTCACCAAACAATCCCGAATTGGTTGATCTTATTGCGTCTAGAATACGCGGGGTAATCACGGCCCAGAAGTTTGTTCTTTGTCAGTATAACATTCGTCGGGATTTGCTTGTAGCCGCAACCAAAATCGCCCCCGGCAAGCGCGCCCCAACTATCACGTCCTTAGAGGAAGAAGGATGGGTGGCGGTCAGCGTGATGGTGCAGAAAAAGCAGATTGCTCCTGTGATGGATGAGCTGACCAAAGTTGGCGCGACCGATATACTGGTTCTACAGATCGCGAATACGCGATGTGAATAGGAGAGTCGGAGGAAGTGTGGAACATGACCCAAGAGAAGCAGCTACATGTAGATTATTCCTAGGCTTAAGGAGGTTACTTGGAAGAGAATTTTTTTACAGGCTTAGAACCAATTTTAGAACCGAAAATATACCTGAAGGTAATGGTTTGATTATGATTAGGTTTTACACCAAAGTGATTGAACGTAAGAGGTGATGTGTCATCCAATCATAAAACCGATGATGCACTGCCCCTCGTGTGTCTTAAGTGCCACACGCCATTTCGCTCGGATCCAAGACAAGAACTATGATCGTCATCACTCAAGCTTTCGGTTAATGGGTTACGTTGCTAGCGACACAACTCATGCACCACCCAAAGTCTCTGTTGCCAAAAGCTTATCCTTAGGTCGGCTCCAGCCGCTCTGGACGCCGCTCGTAGCCCAAGATCATTACAGGTCCTCGAACAGCTTGAAATTCAACAAATTCTGAGCCAATTCGATTTGGCTAGAATGCTCTACTAAAATAGAAGCCGTCTATGTTAGACCCACCGAAGGTTGTGAAGGAATGAACTAAGTGAACTGGCTTTGCTTTTTGCAACATAATTTACGCAGTGCCGAATATAACATTTTCTCTCTCTAATATCTCACATAATACCGTATAATTTTTATTACAACTACTGAGTGGTCGCGCCCGATCAACTCACATGCAAGCCGCGCATGTAACAGAAATCTCATCTGAGCGTCCCCATTGAACTAGAGGTCCAGAGCTTCACTGTCAACACGGCGACAAACAAAACAATCGAGATGAATCAGACAGAGGAGAATGCCTCAACTCATCCAAGCCCGAGGCAAGAGCCCCAAGATGAGAAAGAGAGCTCCGCCTTCTCTCGAATGTATCAGGTGCGCACCATATCAGCCCGTCCCTATCACTTGCTAAGCAATCCAATATTCTCCTGTCAAAAGATGTTTTACTTTCACTGAATTTCATCAAATAATTACCTAACAAGGACTATGGCGGTATCGCAGGCCATGACGACAGCCATCAATTTTTCTACTTTTATCATCTCGCTATGGCTCGTCGACAAGCGGACACAACGCCGGCGGGCCAAACTTAGCAACGAATCAACCCCATTCGTTTTACAACTGATCGCGACTTTTACGAGTTGGATAGACTCTTGGATTCCTGGCGTCTCATGCGCAGATGAACCAGTTACGGTCTACCATACCTACCAACGTAAGCTGATGCGCATGGAAGCCGAGGATGCGCTGCAGCTGCGCAGGATCGTACTGTGTGGATTGGTGTTCATGGGGGTCTTGCTTGTGTGGGGGCTTTGGTGGATGGGTAAGATTCTAGGGGTCTCGTCATTTTGAGTGATGGTTTTGATTTTAGGCCCTTGAAGATGGGCAATCGGGAAAGTATTCCGAGAAATGCTGGGTTCTTGTGAGATTCTGGCGATGATGTTCTTATCTTTTGGGCGGTACCTGGATAGCCTCATAATGGAATAGGTTTCTGCAACAATCAATCTGGCCTTTAACTCTATTCAATCTTTTGCGATGCCATATCTTAGGTGTTGAGTTGCTGAGTTGCTTTTAATTTATGCCTTGCTACCTCCGTTCTTCCGAAAGTCTGCAGGCAGAGTAACACTCGGATTTGATCGTACTTTGAATAACTTCATAGTCTTTAAGAAGAACGGAGGTGCCTCAGGACCGCCACACGAACCGAAGCCCGTATAAACAGATCCCTTGACAATTCGCTGCCTGCTCTTCATTCCATCGATCTGAATCATAAATCCCGAATATCTTTTCGGAAACAGAAGTAAGCCGATAGAACCAGAAAATTCTTGAATCAGATACAATCCGCCGAAGATAATGACAGGAAAGTACATATTTGCTACCTACATCAACGCCAAAAGCATCCTAATGTCCTGATTTGAGTCCTAACTATCAGGAGGATGACGACAAAGACAGGACCTGCAGCGCAAAAGTTCGGGACCCTCTATGTAGCAGTCAAATGAGATGCCACAGTTCCGACATTCCATTGTTGAAGAGAGCTTCCGGTGACCATTTTCATACCTAGTTCGTAGATTTTCAAGGTTTTGGATCTTGGTTGAGTATTCCTGATGCCTTTTTACCGCCTTCTCGCAAAACCGCAGAGTCTCGAGAGAAAAATCATCGAGCCATTCCATGTTGGTGATACCGCTGAGGTTCATCAGATCTTTAGCATGGGCTGCCGCCACGGCTCCCAGAGCCCGCTTGAGCTTGGCATCACCTGTTGACTTGTTCACGAAGAGAACAATTTGCACAAAAGCCTGGGTATCCCATGTCTCTTCCAAGAGTGCCTTGATATTATATGTCGCCAGGTTTTGCAGTCCCTGTATATCATAGTAGTGCCCTATGGCGTTCACACGTGCGTGGGATAATAAAATCTCGGTCATAATAGACCTGTTATCGACAGCCTCTGTCCGGGTGTTTGAGCACTTGTAATCCTTCTCTGCAGTCTATTGATATTGCTTACTAGTGACTGAAGATTTCTTATCTTCCTCATGTTCCGACCCCACAATTCCTCCTTCGTCCGGAGCAGGCACCTCATACGTGGCCGTATACAAGTACTTCAACATGCAATGGCAAGTGTCGAGGTCAAATTCAACGGTGATACTGCTGGTTTTGGCTTCCTGCATTTTGTTATTTCTCTGGCACTCACTTCTCACACTAAATAGAAATTCCTGTCATACGGATGAGTAGGGAGAGTCAAACGGTACCTTGAAATGCCCATCGATAGCGGCACTCATAACACTCGATTGGGTGCAGACCATCGCTTTGTGGACTTGGAAGATTTCCCCATGACACTCGATTGTCAGATCGCTGTACTTTCCTGACTTCAACAGATGCTTTCCTATGGATAGAAATGGCCATGCCCTAGCAGTCACTCCTGCTTCGCTCGTGGCAGTTGCCCAGAAGTTGATGCTGGTGCGGCAAGCTGGGGACGCCATGATCACTGAAATCGTTACTATGGCTCGTCTCTTCTTCCAAGGCTTTGAGTCTCATCCCAGGAGAAATCCCCAAGTGTGAGCCACGCGATGTTGCAGCCACTGATATAGTAGCACGCATAGGCAGTACGCTAGGCAATGTTGGGAGTCAACCAAGTCATATATGGGCTACTCGAGCAAACACTTTCTCAGAATTTGGCACTTTGCTGGTCGTAGACAAACAAATGTTTGGAGCTCATCTAGTCATATGGTGTCCTCCCGATTAATTACCTCAAGTTGGCTGACCTGCTTTGATACCACCTTTCAACCTCGGTTAACCAATTGGTTTGTTGCCCTCTGGTGCCAGGGAAAATAGCCCCCAAGGTTCGGGAAGCGTCCCAAAAGCGCTACCCACCTCGTCCATAGGTACTTGTCCTACAAGATAGTAAAAGGGCCAGGACAGCGTTCGTTTGTATCTCTAGTTTGGGTGTTTGTCTGAAGAGAATGATGTGCATCCATGAATGAAAGAAAGGACATCTGGAAATGCATGTTGTGTTCCATTGCAATCAGGATGTTTTTACAGTCCAAGTTGATTGCCAAAAAAACAACCCCGAAAAAAGCAATCATCTCTCTCCTATGCCCAAATACCGGCATAGTACTTAAGTACCATATCCAGATGAATGCACAGTATTTTTGAACGTTCAAATCTCACAATAGTAGTGATGATGGATCGATGGTTTTGCAGTGGCGTTCTTGCGCGCTGTTTGGAGTTGCACACATTGCTGCAAGCTCCCTCTGCTGCTCACTGCTTATCTCCTCATCAAGAGACCACACAACCTAATGTTGGTTGCGATGGTTGCTTGGGTTGAGTTCTCTGCCTTTTAGAGTTCCCTTATCTACGCACCACGGCCTGACTAAACATTCCATGTAGAGACTTCTTGCAATTGTTGCAGTCGTCTGACATATTTTCAGAGCTTCTAAATTGGGCATTGGAATGCGAGAAGCTTGCTTGTTCGCTTTTCTCGGGACGGTGTACTGCCGTTGCATGGAGCAAAAGCCACCCAATACCAATCTTGTTTAGGACCCACCATGGACAGTAAGACCAATCAAGAAGCAGGCGGTGTAATGAATCGAGTCAGCCTGGTTTTATCAACCTAGTCTTTCTTCGCCAGTTTCTCACATAATATAAGCATGCCGGTATTTTTTCCTTTCAAAAGACAAGGGGGAGGGTCTTTGAAACATCGAGAAGCGCCATCTTCCAGCGCTGTTTTCTTATTATTTAAATTCTCATTTAGACATAAATTGCTCACCGCGTTCGTGGCGAGATTTTGATACAGTGCGCTTAATCAGATTATCCTGTTGTCCATGGATTCAGAGGGATCCAAGTGTTTCTCTTGCGTCTTTTCTCTTGGGGTGCCTCAGTATATGCTCATCCGTAGCGGGAGAACTCCGTGATAGCATCATCCACTCCGGCTAGGTTCGAGCTGGTGTGACGCAACGTACGCACCGGTACACGAGACGTACACGTGAGACTCGGAAACCCAGCTCGTTGTTATTGGCTGATGATTTCCTGGCGGCTATCCGAATCCTAGGACCTCGCTCAAGTTCGTTTCGAGAAATTGAAGCGTTGACTACCGTATGAGACTCGGATTCCTTTCTTTGGGAGAACATTAGAACCAAGTTAAGTCTAGGGCGCTGGACAAATACATCAGTGGTACCTATCGATATGCGACTTCTACCGGTAACACTTGAGAAGCAGACCTAGTCTCCTGGAGTGCATATATCACCAATCGCATCGATCAATGGATAAGATCGAGCCCTTGAGACGAGATAGCCGTTTTCAGGTGCTTTTGCCAAGCTAACCCATCATGACTACTCCGAACCCGGCCGACCTAGCCGCCGTCCAGCGCCAACTATACAGAACTCAGTTCGACCGCGCCATCGCCGAGGGGACCAAGACGCCCTTCGTATTCCCCTTGGCCTTTATCGGTGGCTGGGCTATCCCGACGCTGTATCTTGCGATTCCGCATCGGCGGCGACCCTGGCTGTACCACGCGCGATGGGCTGTACTTGCCGTATGCGTGTATCTGGGATTTCAGAACATTATGCGCATGACGGCTGCGAACGCGGGCAACGCGTATATGGTGGGCTGTATGTCGGCCGCGGGCATCATGGGGAATTTCACGCTGTTAATTTTCAAGAAACCACAGTGGGAGGCAAAGAGGGTTCAGAAATACCGAGTTGGGGAGCTCAGAAAAAAATATCAGAGGGCGGGAAACGGGAAGCCCGGGGGAAGTTCGAGCGAGACTTTTCAGAGCCAGGTCATTCAGCAACAGAACGGTAACGGTCAGCTTCGACAGAGGAATCAAAATGGAAAGCCAGAAAAGAGTGGGGTGACCAAAATCGGGCGGGGCGGACAGGCGGAGAATGGCTTGCGTCCTGGTCTTGAACGAACAGAGTTATATGCTGGGATGAAGGATGACGAATGTGTCTATGGATGGCAAGAGTATCCGGAAAACGGCTCATTTCTCACCCGATTCGATTGGGCTCTCCATTTGACCACTTCATGTCGGATGACCAGTAAGACTCCTCAGAAATATTGCAGACCCCTTTCTTGCCCAGTGAGATTAGGGACAGTATACGTGAATATTTACTGATTATACCATACAGGCTGGAACTGGGCAGTCCCCGTCTTGCCTCCTTTCGAGCCGCCCGCGTTCGACGAATCTGGTAGACAACTTCCCCTGACCTCGCTCCCCAACAAGAGTCGCTTTGGCTTTTCGCGCTCTAATTCCCGCAAAGATCTTCTCTTCTCCACCCTCTCAGTCATCATTCCCTGCTATCTCGTCCTTGACCTCGTTTCCGTTTGGATCAAAGAGGATCCCCATTTTAACCAGGGTCCCTATTCACCCCCTTCCCCAGCGCCGTCACTCCCTCCTTCTCTCGCCGCCCTCCCTCCACTTGCCATCACTGCGATCCGTAATATCGCTCTTTTGGCAGGCCTCGTCACGGCCCTGCACATGTACTGGAATCTGATCACCCTTCTCTTCGCTTTCCCCTTGCGCCCCATCTATGGTTTCCGTAGCGATCCATGGCACCTCGTCACCATGTCCGGCTCCTTCAGTTTCATCGCCGACCGCGGCCTGACTGGCTTCTGGGGTGTATGGTGGCACCAAACCCTGCGCTTCTGGTTCGCGGCCCCTACCGAGTGGGCCATCCGGCACGGCTATCTTCGCCGCGGCTCTCCCACGACAGCAGCCGTAGGAACCTTCATCGCCTTCGCACTCTCGGGATTCCTCCACGCCGCGGGGAGTTACTCGGCCCTGCCATCGGACACGAGGCCTTGGATCGAGATGGTGTTTTTCCTCTTGCAAGGCGTGGGCATGTTGCTCCAACGAGCGATATCCAGCATCCTCGTGCGACCACGTTATCCAGACTCACAAGCCAGCGAGGGGAAGAACATCCCACGGTGGATCCGCCGCGCTGGAAATCTAGGCTTCGCATTTTTCTGGGCGTACTTGACTGGCCGGCTCTTGTACGAAGACCTGCTTATCCGAGCTGGCATGTGGATGTTCGAGACGGTGCCGTTCTCTTTCGTAAGGTGGGCCGGGCTTGGAACGCCAGGGCTGAGCCCGTGGAGGACAAGCCGCGGTGATCTTCCCACGTGGATGCAGGGGAAACGGTGGTGGGAATCGGGGCTTGCGTTGTGAAGTATTGTCCCAGACTGTAAGAGGCGAGACTGGCGCATAAATATGCCAGTGAAGATTAGGTACGCTAGACGAAGGTTGTCATAAAGTAGACCTGTGTGCATTAATAGAGGGCTCATAGGTCATGTAAGTTGGCATAGATACTGAGTATAATAAGACTATAGGACGGGCAAAATGCTCACGTGTTAAAACTGTCCCTAGAGAACTGAATACGACATAGAAGGTATTCGACGAGACCAAAGACAGGGGTTTCAACTTTTAAAAGTTTTGATTTTATCTGACCGACATCGCTTGACCTAGGATACATGAACCTATATAGTCGCAAGTACAGCTTTTGTATCTGCTCTTGGTACATTCCTCGCCGCCCCAAGCATTCCATCGAGCCGAAGTTATTCCACAGCTGCAGAAAGCTCATCCCCGACTTCCGCTCCAGATCCGACTTTGCGGATCCCCTCCCACGCGTCGTCTTCCCATCAACCTGGATGCTTCACACCATCACCCCTCTCCTATCACTCAATAAAGATTACAACGCCGTCATAACCGATCATCCGTCCCCGACCCCGTGATACGGTCTTGACTTCATCATACCATCTAAAGGACACAGGCCCGTGTCTGGTATCATCGCATAAGAAAAGAAAGAAGCAAAAAAACCTAGTTCCAGCCACGATTATTCGCCAGGGGAGTAAAGAACAGACGAGATTGTACCCTCAAATATAGATCGCGAACAGAGATGACGATTCGAAAAGAGTGTTGTTGTTGTTGCTGCCGCCGATATGCGCTGCCGCCAGAAACCAGTCCTGTTGTTCTGACACAACTCATCATGTCGTATGGCACAAGACCAAGATCTGACAGCGAGAGTCACAAGATAATTGAACATAAATGTGTATACATGACAGAACTTGACTATGCAAGATATCTGCCGTCATTGCGAAACAAGAAAGTAACATGACGCTGTACTCTCGTGCAGCCGTTTTTTGGTTATGAGCTAACATCGGGTTCTACCGCGGTGGCAGAGAACGATTGTTTTGGCCAATGTTCAACCAGCTCAGATCGGAAGACAATGCGGAATGCGCCAGCTGGGGTTGTTGAGAAATGCCCGTTGGAGGCCGACTGGCACGCGGCGCGCCCAGCGGTGTTGGATATAAGCTTAGGCTGCCATGATTATTGGTGGCACGCTTGTCTTTCCATGTTTGTGTAGCCCATGTGGGATCCCAATCGTCGTGTATGCTTTGAGGAATACCACTGGAATAACCCGATGAGGAGACATTAGAGAGGGGTCGCTCGATATGACAAGTTAACCCTTCTTGTGGATTTACCGTGGATTGCATGTAATGGGGACTTCCCGAGTTGACGCGCTGGAAGCCTGTAGGATCATGAAGCTGCAACGGCGGTGGCATTGTTGCCGAGTCCCGAGTGATGCGGTGCGAGTCAGTTGTGTATTCCGAATTCTGCGTCTCTCGTCGGTTCCCACTCCCAAAGCCCAATATATTCAGTGAGCTGCCACCCGACCAGTAGCGGTTCCAACCTGAACTTCTCCTCGTAGCCGGAGTATTGCTGGAGAGGGGCGGGGCTCGGGGTTTTGGCTGAGCTGTTTCAGCAGCGAAAGAGACACTTTTCTCGTTCCCAACCTCGAAGGACGGTTCGGGTATGGTCTGAGGTTGCAGTTGCGGCCGGCTGATCATGTTCTTGAATTGTCGATTGACAATGCTGCTCACTGAGCTGCGCTTTGAACCATTGCTAACATTGCGGTTCAGCCCGGACTTCCTAACCTTGCCGACTTTGCCCATCAGAATAGCGACGGACGAGAAGGAGTTTTGCGAATCCTTTTGTTTGTGACCAGGAACGAAGCCGGGGGGATTCACCGGGATTTCATTCGTGAGGTAGGAGGGTTTCTCTGTGGGATGCACCAGATCTCGCACATTTCGGCCGCCCTCCACGTGTGTCTGTTTTGGTCTGATCCGCTTGATGAAGAAAAGGATGACGACGAGGATGAGGGCGAGACCAAAGATGACACCTAGAACGATACCCAACACGGTGGTAGCTGGCATGCCGCTCGGTGTCGATGGGGGAGCTCCCGAAGATGTCTCGGTTGCACCGCTTGTTTGGGAGGGAGTTGTACCACTAGTTGACGTAGGTTGCGAAGTTATCAGTACCTGGCTGTTGTCGACTAGCTTTGCCGTCGCGTTGACCCAGCTATTCTGTTTCCCATTAAATATACCCAAATTATCCTCCTCGCTCCCTCCTGCGAACACTACCAGCCCATTCGAGTCGGTCGCTAAAGTGTAATCCGATGTTCCCATGCTTGGCGCTGATTTCGAGTCATAGGATGGCCAGTCCTTGGCAGTCAATTCATCGCGAGCCTCATCCTTGGTCGACCGTCGTGATAGCGAAGCCTTTCTCCCTCTAATCGAGGCACTCGCTGAAATTCCAGCTCCGCGAACCCCCAGTAAGAGTGTCCGATTCACAGTTGCGGGGGATGTGCTCATGTCAAAGCTGTACAATGACATGCTGCCATCCGAACCCGATATTATGGAGGCCTTAATTGTCCGATCCACGTTGGTCGGCCAAGCTGCGGCCAATGTGGTATTTGACTTTGACCAAACTCCGTCGGCGCTGACGAGCATGACATCGGTTGCCGTATGGCCGCCTAGCATGACGGCCTGGGTTGGCGAATATCGTAACAGTATAGGAGCGATGGCAGTTTGGACGGCTGTTGAGCCACCGATTGATATTAATCCTGTGGGCGATTTTGCTTTAAAGGTGAAAGTGGCACTTGAAAGTGCTGGCGCGTTGCCTTGTGTGCCGGCATAGACGACAACCGTATCAGCGCCCTCGAGGTAGGCTGCACTATGCCACCGGCGGTTCTGTAAATCTCGCGTCGGGAGGTCGATCGATGTCCATTTTTTCGACGAATATGAATATTTTTGTAGTCCACGATATGTCTTGTTGTTGATCGCTTCGCCTCCGATAACATATAAATCTGTCTTGGTCCCCACGCAGACCGCTCCTTCCACCGCAACTCCAGCCGTTTTCAACTTTTTCCATTTCGTGCCCTTCTCCAACGCCAATTCCTGGAATCCTTTCGAACTATAAACAAAAAGTGTGTTGTTTTGTATTGCAGAGCAACCACCGTCAATGGCCACAGCCGGCCGGGGCAATGCCATCTTCGCTCGACTCAATCGACCTAACCCGAGGCCTTGACGCGGCGGTTTGCGACGGCGTCGTCCTGCGTGGCTCGTGAATAATTCGTCGTATAATCATCCATGAAACATGATCAAATCGCAGACGAGAAAATTGGCCATGCAACATCCACCGCCAAGCCCGTATCCTCCACTTCGCACAACCTCAATCGAGGTGCTCCTAACGTGGTTCCCAGCACAAACAATCGCACACCACCTACTTCCTACTATAATCGCTTTCAAAATAGACGAATCAACACAATGCACGCGAGTTTCCTAATCGGTAGGGCATCCAAAAATTGTCGTGCCACAAGTGATCGCATCGAACTGCGTGGGTGAAAGTTCGGCCAAGATCGGGCAATGGGGGCGAAGAAGCTGCCGTTAAACCGGGCTCGATTAAACAACCGTCGTTGCGTATGCCTTGCCTGAATGCGTTGCAGCAGACCGGATCAAGAAAGCGGCAGTTTGACGACCTGCCGAAATGGGCGTCTTGGTGGTACCAAGACCGGGGAAGATAAGTTCTGATGATATCGTCGTAGCGCGCCTTCTACCAAGAGTCCAATGCCCAAGGAAAACAACAGCAATTGCAAAAACAAAAAGAGTGCAAGCGAACCCGATGGCAAAGGCGTCGCAGTGTCACAAGTAAGGAGAGCAAAGCGGAGCAGGCTTCACCCCGTTGGCTGGTCGAAATCTTCCAATCGAAAGTTGTCATGCATTTACCCCCTGAAAATGTTTAATGCGCTGCAGTGCACCGCAGCTATGAGCCGCAATCCCGTCGGGTAAGTAAGTCCCCAGTAAATGAAGAGAACAGCAAGCTGCCCTGTTCAATGCAACCTGGCGAGAGTGAAGGAATGCTCGTTTCGTTTCGCAAGAGTGCATTAAGGAAAGCCCGGCGTGAGTTACGATATGGTGGCAAAGAATCACCAGCAAGTGGAGAGAGGCCCTGGCAATTCGAGAGCGGCGGGATGTGTCGATACTTCAAACACCAGCGGACATTCTACGCAGTAGAAACATGTCAACGCCACGACAATAAACAAATAGTTCGGCAGCAGCCCAGTTCCCGCCGGAGCTGGAGAGAGTAGGGGACTGCAAGCAGCAAGATCAGATGGCAGGGGAGAGCAGGCTGGACAGCACAGGGAACCCTTGCTGCGTCCCTGGCAGGTTACTGGTTCCATTCAAGGGCCGCTTGCATTGGCACTCTGAAGGCGCAACCGCAGCAAGAACCTGGGCCTGCAGCATGCAGCGGAATACGGTCTCAGACGCGCCTCTTGGGCCCTACAATGTCCATCAATGCGGTGCAGGCTAATCCAATATGGGTAACTCATCATGTGTTGTACATGCAGCCCTCTACCTCGGCGACGCAGCATTTCTTAGACTGCGCTGAATCTGCAACTCTCGCGACCGGAAAGGAGGGCGACGTGGTCAACTTACCAGCGGTGAACCAGACCGAATACTACTGTGCCAGCCTTCGGAAGTGAGGATCGTCCAGTTTCCTCCAGTTCCCTGACATACTGTAACTCAAGTGTGGTCGAATACGGAAATTCTAGGAGGTGGGACCCAGCCGTTGAAAACGGTTTCCGAACCAAACTTGTCTGCTTTGGAACTACACAGTATCCATGAACGTTTTCAAGCACCCGCTGTGCTTACTACTATGTATGTACAGTATGTCTCTTATCGGATCGATCTGGTCGGTTGATGGGCATTGTCACAGCCAACCCCGGATTTCTGTGGCCTGTCAATAGGTATGATATCTTCTCAGCTATTGCTCCGTAAGCAGTATGGCACTGGGAGACACTGGAAATTGAAATGTGCACGGATACGAGTCCCGAGTAGCTATGGCGGTGCGATGCAGCATGGTGGGCGATAGTTTGCTGCTGTTGGGCTTCACAGAATCACAGCCTTTCGAGTTGGCAAGATGATGTGTTTGCCGTATGGATTGATTTGCGCACTTCTCTTAGCTAAATACTACAGTAACTTAGATTACACAATACGAGGGTAGCACCAGAATTTCCCTATCAAAATGTAAGACCCGCTTTTTTAAAAGATCGTGATCCCGACGTGGTATTTGTAACCACCTTCGGGAACTCGAGTTCCAGTTCAAAATCGTCGTGGGTGAGAGAAGATCCAGCGGTCATCTGTTTTCTTTGTTCCGATGAACTCAGAGGTGGAGTAATTACATGTACTCCCTGAGCATTTCATGTGAGTGATGGCGATGTTATGCAGACTGCTGATACAGCCACTGCTGGCAATGCCTCCACAAACAAAACGTGATCCAGTAAGGAGCAAACACTATGCGGCCGGCTCAAGTGTTTTTCACACCAAACCCATGCCAACATATCCATTTTCAAGACTTCAAACTTGCTACTGCAATCCGGGGGCACAACTCGCCAGATACCGACTCTAGGCCAAGGGGGTAAGTGATCGATGACTGATACCATGACAATTTCCACAGCATTTCGATGCCGTGCTGACAGTGACTGTTGCAAGTCTTCGGAGAGTCTATACAGTAAAACTGTGCGCTGAGTGCTTCCCAAGTTACAAAGTTACGGAGGGTCTCGAATAGTGGTACAGGGCTCTGGGGTCGAACTCTCCGTTTCATCACTATTCCGTTTTGTTTCCGATCTCCTGTCAATCCTAATAACCATGAATTCATGATGAGACGATTTGATTTTTCCACCGGTACTGTACGTTGGACTGACATGCGTACCCGAGCCGGGGAACCCGACTGAAAGTCGCCATGTCAGGCCCTCAAGTGAGACAGAACGTGCCCAGAGCATGGTGGTATCGTGGCAATTTCCAGCAGAGGGGTTGTTTGAACAAGCCGCGGCGCAAAATAGTATGAAATGGCGTCTACGACAGTGATTCCATTTCTGTACACACAGCTGGCGCCATCACGGTCTCCCCGACTGTAATGGAGGGTGGCATGCGCATATGGCTGGTCAACGACGTTGGGGTGATAGCTGCAGCTGGCATGATGTACCTGCAGCGCGCGCAATTTTTGAGCCATGCAAGAGATCTTTCCAGATCGCAAGCAAGCCTGCGGGGCTAAACGGGCGTCGTCTTGTGACCAGTCAATCAGCCCGTTTCTTAGACACAAGCCCCTTTAACAAAATGTCTGGATGTCTGCCTACCTACTTGGGCCTCAATCGATGATTTCATAGGTCGTTCTGGAGAAACGGCCGCTCAATAGGCCAAATTTACCCGTCTCAGCAGGCAATTTTTACGTCGTTTATGTTGTTTTACTGGCCGAAAGCCGAAGTCGTGCAGCGCTGATTATGATGTGCCATAATGAACAGGCAGACCTTGGCTGTGTGCGTAAGCGCCAGGCTTGCACAAACGATCACCTGGCAATGAACAAATCCTTCGCAGCACGCATGGCATTCCCGCCGCGAATCGAATATCACCCTCAGCTGACCATGTACAGGCCGGTGTACATAGTGATTTCCAGTTTCTCAAGGGTTTTTACATGGCATCGGCTTTCCAGCCAGGCATGTGTACAATGTGGGAAGCCGCGCGCCATCCAATCACAGTGATTGCAATCTGAATCTTTTCTACGATTGGCTCCTGGCCGAATCCCATCACGGCGATGCTTGCTGCAGCGCTGTTGAAAGTTCTTCATCACCCTCACAAGGCTAGCGATGATCTCATTCCCATATTTTGTCTCTACTTTAATTTTCAAAGTGGCCATTCCAACGACCATTGTCTTTGGTCGTTGATAGTGTGCGACAAAAGAGTGCACGTGATAGACTTGGCGTTGAATTGAAATTCTGAAGCCCAGGCCCAGCTTCGAAAGTAGAGACTGTACTAACATGTGAGGAACGCTGTCAGAAAGAACCGGGAGCAAGGCGGTTGAGTTGAGGACCTGTCCCTGCCGTAAAATGTTTCGAGCCCTGGCAAGCTCTGAGCGTAATCTAATCTTCCGAGCGCGTAGTCTTCCATGGAGTATTGTCGCTCCATTCGATCACAGATGCTGCCAACCATGATATCTGCCCTAGGCCAATACTCTACTTATGATATGTGGTGATGTCCAGCAACCCTAATAAATATAATTTCAGTATGACACCCACGAAGTTAACACATAGTGCTTTCTACTGCCAAGGGAATATATAGTAAGCCGTACAGGACCCCACTTATTTCAAGTGATCATATACTTTCAAAATAAAATAATATACATAGCTTGCTTAGTCTATCCAAACCTAGGAACTCATATCAAACGCGGAATGTGCCGCTGGTCTAGAGATACGGAAGACCAAAGTCTCCACGATCACAGCGTCCCTGAATTCTGAAGAAACAGCGCTCTGCCTGCTTGAAGGCGTGTGCACTAAAACAGTGCACCCGGAGTCTCCCCCGGGGCAACATCGCACAAGCGATACTGGCCAAAATCATGCCGACACGGCAATTGCTAACCGGAACCCTGAATTTCGTGATATTTATTATCTTCCAAAAGGCATCTTCTCTGCTGTCGTAAAGCGACGCTAAGCCTCACTCCCGTCACAGCATGCCCATCGAGATCCTCCTGCCCCATGTCATGCCGGCATGAGACTTCCGAAACCCGCTCGAGCTTCCGCCAACACTGGCCATAGCAAGCTTCAGTCTGGGCCGCCAGCAGTGTCCTGGTGCCGGCTCGTGGCGTCGATTGCGTGAGATTTCAACAATTAGGGTCCCAAGCTTGGTAGTCTCGTGGGTTAGGGAATAATGATTGTCCTGTCATCATGGCAGGGAAACGTTGTTCAAGTTAAGGGAAACGGACAAGACCAATCGGAGACGACGTTACGAAGCCAGGGCTATAGCAAGCCCAGGTCCCTAGTATATAGAGCGGCGCTGCTGCCGGAAGCGCTGCGAGGAGCTTGGACGACATTGCTTTTTTCCCGGGTTCGAGTTTCGTCTAAGTTGGTCCTGGTGCGGTCCCCTAGGGGCTCGGTATACAGTGGGCGGCGACGCTGTGCCGGGTTCCGTACGGAACTTCACATCCGTACCACAGTGAATGCGGACTGTTTTGGCCAACTGATAAACCCTACATGATCCCTGTATAATCGATGTTCTGGATGGCCGAAATTCTGACACTACACGAGTCCCATTGCCTCTCTACATGGCGTGATGAGAACCTGGAAAACCCCTAGTCCTTTGAATACGATTCAGGTCACCCTCCCATGTCCATAATTCGTTTTTGCTCCCCCAAAAGGTAAAACTTCCAATTTATAGGATGATCGAAATCAAGAATTTCCCTGGACAATTGCGTCATCACCATCATGGTGTTTAGTTGTGAATCCTTGAGCGACATATTGATTTTTCCGTATCGGTGGTTCAATGTTGGCATACCACCATGGATAAGATAACGAACAGTCAGTTGGAATGTATCTCACAAGCCGCACCAAGGGTTCTTATTTATCTCCAGGAGCATTATCATGACATCATACTTTCGAATGTCTCGGGAACAGCATACATTTGAAGATGGCATGTTTAATTATCATGTACAGCGAGTGGACAAGAGTCTCGAGCCAAGTATATTTTCACACCTCAATGCCCGATCTTAACGCCGGAATCTTGGCAGGTAATCACAACCGTTGCAGCAGTATATGCACATAGACTTATTCCAAATAGATCGAATTCAAAAACACCCGGGCTTGTCCAACCTGAACGAACATGGCGAGACTAAAGTCTGAACAGCCCCACTACAACAAGCGTTCATTCCATCGCGATTTTCAACGTATTGGTGGGGTAAAATTTCATAGCGAGGCTCTTAAAGAAAGCGTGACCTCGGTGTGTTCGTCCAAATTGAACAAAACTCGAGCATGTTTGGATTTGATCGGTTCAGAACAAGTCTATATGCGTACGTTGTTGCAATGGTTGTGGTCGCCCAAGAAAATTCCGGCGTTGAAATCGGGCATTCGGGTGCGGATAACCACTTTGCTCGGAGCTTTTGTCCAGCTACCCTGATACGGCCTTGGGATAGATCGATATAGACATTAACAGCGAATTTCAAAAATACGCTGTAACATAGTAGTTATTCAAAACACAAACTTCCGCTCTACTGATATTCTGCTTCAAATAACCAACCGTCAGCAAGCCAAGCCTACATCCATATCAATCACACAATTTCACCTCATCAGTGACATCACAGCGCCAGGGAAACCATCCCGTCTGAAGACATATCACAAGGAATCATTGTCAACTATCACAACAGCCCACAACAACATATTGGAGAGCCATCCATCGATTGACAAGCTACGACTCCCTTCGCAATGCCTTTCCCAGCCATCGCTCAGCGCGACTATCTCTACGCCTGGATCCTCGTGACCACGCATAGGCTCGTCCTCTATCTCCTCCCTCAGTCCTGCCTCGCACCGGCGCTCCCTTAGAACTGAACATCGCATTTTGGAATGGAAACGCAATCAATCACGCCACCGAGCCACCCTCATCGTAAACCCAGTCAGTTCCCTGGTTCCCCTATCTTGTGCGACGGTGGAAAAAAAAGGCCCCAGTAACGCCTTCCGATGCAATGCCCTTTCCTTCCCCGAACTCATGCGTTCTTGGTGTAATGTTCTCCAAGTAATTCTCTGTTCCCCCGTTATCTACAGGTCCAGACCTTGTCGAACGCCTCCTAACGCATTGACGGTATCAATACCTCCATGCTCACATGGACACAAAAGCCTCGGGTGGTAGTTGACCCTT
>JAOYMO020413618.1:0-24845 GCA_025802455.2 Iodosphaeria phyllophila | reverse complement strand
CTCCCTTCCCCCCCCCCCCCTCCTCCTCCTCCTCCTCCTCCTCCTCCTCCTCCTCCTCCTCCTCCTCCTCCTCCTCCTCCTCCCCTAAACCCCGCCGACCCTCCCCACCAACCCCATCAACCCGCGCCAAAGCTGCAGCAACCAGCAGATTCCCCCGCGCCCTCTCATGATCCCAGTCCCCCTCCCACGGCATCCAGAAATCCCCCCAATCACCCGCCGTGCCGCGACAGCACACGAGCGCGCGCAGCCGTCCGCACAGCGTCTCGGCCACCGCGTAGCACGCGTGGACCGTGGCCCAGCGCTCCGCGAGCGCCGGCAGCGTCCAGCGCCGCAGCACGGCGCCGAAGCCCAGCCCCGTCGGGCAGCCGATGCGCAGGCGGTGCAGCAGGCGCGGCAGGCGCTGGCAGACCATGCTGAGGCGGACCTCGAGGACCGGGCTCGCGTCGATGTCGATCACGGCGTAGGGCGCGAGGCTGTGGAACGGGTCGACGACCTGGCAGCGCCGGACCGCGTGGTCCGCCAGCCGCAGCACCAGGATGCTGCAGGCTGTGGCCGGGTCGCCACGGGGCCAGCCCATGTCGATCGGGTCTTGCTCCTGCGCGTACTGGTACGGGATCAGGATGTAGCGCGCGTTGCGGGCCGCTTCCGACTGCGGGGTGGGGCTGAAGCCCGGCAGGGCGGCGAGGAATGCCGCTTCGGCTTCTTGTAGACAGTGCGGGTCCCAGGGGTCCAGGCTCAGTATGGCGACGAGGTTCAGGTCGTGGGTGTTGAGGCGGTCGCGGTGCCTTTCCAGCGCTTGGGTGAGCATGGAAGGGGAGATGGGATCGGCGATGTGCGGCTCTTGTGGGGTGTTTGTGGAGGGGGCTTGCTCTTCGGGTTGGAGATTGCCGGATGCATTGGTCACGGTGTTGTTTTGGTGTTGCGAGTCCATTACAGATTGTATTCGAGTTGGTGGAAAGATGTGTGATACTGGTCTCTATGTTTCGCGCGGTTCCGTCTTACTCTTCCATTCTGACCCCAGGGGGAGACAACGCAGGACCAGAAAACGTGAAATCGAATGCTGAGTGAAAGGAAGGCAGACACGGTGGATAGGGAGCCAGTCTTGACCGCTCGAACGAGACAAAGCAATGGTTCTGGATAATAGAGAATACCTCGAGTTCGGGTTATTCCCCCGGTATCCACTTGGACTCGTTGACGCCCGGTTTTCCTGGCTCTT
Organism: Iodosphaeria phyllophila; assembly: GCA_025802455.2. Lineage (NCBI taxonomy): Eukaryota > Fungi > Ascomycota > Sordariomycetes > Amphisphaeriales > Iodosphaeriaceae > Iodosphaeria > Iodosphaeria phyllophila. The sequence continues at coordinate 23,629 of JAOYMO020413618.1, read as the reverse complement.
TGTACGTAGTTCACGGGCGGGCTTGGTTTTGACAGGTTCTTGCTGAAGATGGTAGTGAATTTCCTGTGTTTTCTTCTCGTTGGAAGTCTATTTACGCACAATGTCTTGCTCGTTGGAACCTGGGACTACGGCAAAATCGAGCTTCGTCGGTCACGCAGGGCCATCGGCCGTGATCCGGCATCCCTAATCGGAGGATACTGCCACGTTTCGGCCGGAAGGACAAACTTGAAGTGCGTGACATGTCCAGTATCGTCGATGATCCAAGTCCTCCAAGCCCGCTCCCCCGGTCAGGCTTCACCCACTTGATAGCTGGTCAGGCTTTATCTGATGGGTAAAGGATTGTTTGGGGCTGCCTCCCTGATTATCAAAGCAAGGACAGTGCCGTAGCTTCCAAGTACTTTCCATATTGTCTATCCATCGACGATATATTCCATACTGGGGAAACCGCTGCGTATTTCCATCCTCGAAGCCGCCATGGACTTTTCAACCCAAGGCTATGGCCACTTCATGTTCGGGGAAACCGCGATAAGCTCTCCCAACCATCGCGATTCCTCTCGAAGGGGTTCTTGGAACAGACCAGCAGATGTGACTGGGCAAAGTCTGTTCCTTGAAGCAAGATCTGAAAGGTAGTTACCGGAAGAGCGCTAATAGCTCCGTCAAATCACATGTATGATCATCGAACGGCCTCGATGCTTGAACTAGCTTGCGGCCATGTCCGCCAGTCCTCCTTCCCATTGTCGTCCAAGATCCTTCGGTGGTATACGAGAAGTTATGCGATGGGGTAGAGTGAACGGAAATAGCTAGCTAGCTTAATGTTGAAGAATTGTCGAAGCAGACAGCTAACACTGTACCGCTTTCTCTGTGATCTACAAAGTTAAGCAAAGGAACTTTCAGCGCCTGCCTCGTAACTGACATCCCATCAACCCGCATATCACAACAAAAGACCATGCGCAACGGAACTCCTCCCAAACCAGCGCTCCATAAAAATCGACGCAAATGTCCCCGAACCGATCCGAACGATCGACAGTAGCCCCTCCTCCTTTTTTCTAACCTCGGGAGCAGCACACGGACAAGGTGCCGAAGATTCCGGCGCCGACTGTCCGGGCGCCGGCCGAGAATCTGGGATCGCGCTCGGGAATATTCCCCTGGCTGTTGGTCGGGTCAGAAACCTGCACCGAGCCAAAAAGCAATGTGCGCAGCAGTGTGCTGTACTGCACACAAGAGGAAGGGCAGGCAGGCGACAGCATGGGACCTACAGTGGACGGCTGAGCTGACGTAGATGGTGATTCATGACGTCGCATCAATGTGTACACTGTTGGATTCTTTTGTCTAACGGATTGGTTGGTCAATCGTGCAGCATGGGGCTGATCTGTTCGCCCTGACCTCGATGTACACCACAGTACTATTGACAGCGCCTGGACAGCGGACAGGCCCGAGCCAGGATGAGCTCTGCACGCGCCGAAAAATTCCAATTTAAGAATGCCCAAAACAGCAGTGCTCGAACGCGGTTCCCTGGACGCGGACGCGCTCTAACGCGTAGGGTAGACCAGGGCAATCGCGATCCCGGGAACACAACCACACATAACAACACCACCACCAGCATGGAAGCGAGACTCAGCAGTAGCCATTGAACAGCAATGCAGTGTGGGCTGGCTGTTGTATTGTTGTTCTTACGATAATTGTTTCGACGATTGAACTTTGGGAGGTTTGGCTCTCTGGATGAAAGGCTGCTCTATCGGCACTGCGACGTGACGCTCGTTTTATTGTTTTTTTCTAGTTGACATGCTACTGTTGTTACTTACTAACCTTAGTTATCTCTTATCTCTATTCTTCTGAATCTGGTGCAGTTCGGAGGGCGGCACTGTTGATACTTGGCTCGACGACCAACGACTAGATAATTCTTTTGCTTACCAACTCATCTATCTACCGGTACCGATTAGAGAACTCTTGCTTCACCACACACCACGCAACAGACAACAGACAGCATAGACGACACCAGCAGCGAACACCACCAAACCAGCTCATGAACAAACCCCTCCCAAAACCAAGAACAATCCGCCCAACATGTACCTCCCACGCTCGCTCATCTCCAAGCTCTACCTGCACCTGCAGTCGACGCGACACCCGCTCTCGCCCCCCGTGCTGATCCTGGTGGCCCTGGAACCGGACGCGCTCTGCGCCTGCCGCATCCTCACGCGCCTGCTCAAGCACGACTACATCCCGCACAAGATCGCGCCGATCGCCGGGTACAGCGACCTGGAGCGGGCGGGCCGCGAGCTGGTGGCGCCGATGATGGAGTCGAGGGGCGGCAGCGGCGGGCTGGTCGTGTGTCTGGGCGTGGGCGGGATGATCGATATGGGGGTTGCGCTGGGGTTGGAGAGCGACGAGGAGGAGCAGGAGGGGAGTGGGAATAGTAACTATGGCGGTGTCGAGGTCTGGTTGCTGGATGCGCACAGGCCGTGGAACTTGTCCAATGTCTTTGCGGGGTTTCCTGCTGCTGACGGCGGCGGAGGCGGGGCAGAGATGGTGGCAAGAGAAGGGGATGATGGTAGGGAGCGGAGGAGTTATGCGGCCAGGTGTCCGGTTGGGGTGGTGGAGGGGTGTGTTGGGAGGGCGTATAAACCGGGCAGGGGAGGGGTCATTGTGTTTGACGATGGCGATGTGGTGGAGAATTTGAAGGCGGAGCAGAGGGCGTATATGGCCTTGGTGGATATGCCTGAAATCGACGAGGAGGAGGGGGGTGAGGGTGAAGAGAGCGAGGGTGATGATGATGATGATGATGATGATGATGATGATGATGATGATACGAGCGATGGTGGGGATGCACAGGGGGATGCACAAGGGGCGGCGGCGGCAACGGGAGGAAAGAAACGCAAGTCCTGGTCGGATCGCGATGAGGAGAATGATCGACCAAGGCAAAGGAGAAGGAGTAATTCTTCCTCTTCTATTGCTACGTCGGTCGGGGAATATAGGCCGGAAGGACCGCGGCTACTTTCCATCCGTAATAACCCTAACTCTAGAGTTACTGATCTGAATGACCCGGACGACCCGAATGACCCGCCATCAGCTGCTCAACCACCCAAGCTCCTCAAGCCCCCCAAGCCTCCCTCAGCAAGATCTATGCGCCGGAAATTGCTCCAGATGCGTCGCGAGCATGAGAATACTATCCGCAACTATTACAGCATGGGGACCAATTACTCCGAGCCTGTCAGCGCCATGGTCTACTCTCTAGCTTCTGACCTAGGCCGCGAAGACAATGACTTACTCTGGCTCACCATCGTCAGCGTCACTTCCATGGAACTCTACGGCCGCTCTTCCGCGGGACTGGCTGTGTCTTCCCGACCCTCCGACAACCAGCTCCACACCCAACTGCAACTACAACAACAGCAGCCTATCAAAGGTTGGATGGGTGTCCGCGGGGCCCAAATGCGTCAACTCCTCCGCGACGAAGTACGCCGTCTCAATCCACCCGATATATCTTCTTCTTCCTCTTCCTCTTCTTTTCCCGCCGCCGCATCCGGCGTGATCCCCACGACAGCCACCAGCCCCGAAGACACTTCCATCCGTCTCTCTCCTGAACCCAAGTTCCTCCTCATCCGGCACTGGTCTCTCTACGACAGCATGCTGCACTCACCTTATCTCTTCTCCAAGCTGCGCATCTACTCGGATGCCGGGCTCAAGCGGCTACACAAGCTGCTGGCCAAGATGGGCGTCAGCCTCGTCCAGTGTCGCCAGAGCTACACCCACATGGACATGGTCTTGAAGAAGGAGCTGCGCGCTAAGCTGCTCAAGTACGCTTCGCTGTATAATCTCGACGACATGGTGCCGCCTGCTGATACGGATGCCCGCGATCGAGGCGCTGCTAAGGATAATTGGGGTTTTGTGAGGAGTTGGGGCTGGAGGGCCACGCTGTCTGCCCAAGATGTAGGTATTATTATCGGTGCCATCCTGGAGGTGGGGAGACATGTAGTCGTCTCCCAAGACCACGAAGAATCATCATCATCGTCCCAATCTCAATCCCATTCCCGGTCCCAACAACAACAACAACCACAACCCACCGGAGACCAAGACCCAGACTCCGACCCCACAGACCACGAATCCCAATCCCACATCTCGCGCTTCTGGCTCGCCTACGACGCCCTCGAGAACATCGACGCCCTCAAGTCCTTCCTCCCCTTGGCCCAGCACCTCCATCGCGCCATCTTCCGCACCGGCACCAGCCTCATCGCCAAGCACCACGTCAAGCACCTCAACGCCTTCCGCATGTGCGTCATCAAGGACGGGCCCGACGTCCCCTTGTTCGTCCACCCCGGCGCCCTCACCAAGCTCGCCCTCTGGGTCGGCGAGGCCATGGCCGAGCAGGAGCGTCATGCCATGGGTAAGATGGCCATGGGTGGCCGCGGTACCCCCCTCGTCGTAGCCTGTTTGAACGAGGTCAGGGGTACTTACGTTATTGTGGGGACTGGTGGGGGCGGCGGTCCGGACGCGGCTTTCTTGGAGCGCGAGGGGGGCAAGAAGAAAGAGGAGAGGAAGAAAGAGCGGGAAAAAGAAAAAGAGACACGTCGGAAAATCAAGGAAGAGAAGAAGGCGGCGAAAAGAGCGGCGGTTCGTAAGAAAAATAAAGACGATGAAGATGAGGAGGAGGAGGAGGAGGAAGAAGAAGAAGATGAGACGGAGTCGGAAAGCGAGTCCGATGACGACGATACGGACACTGATGAGGAGTACGAGGAAGACGAGGAAGACGAGGAAGCGCGGGAGCGGAAGAAGAAGGGTTACGGTTTGAATCGCTTCGGCAACGCGTTCCAGGATGTCATTGCCGAGACCAATGCCAGGGTGCGCGTGGATAGTTTCGAGAACTGCGTCGTGGAGGTGAAGAAGGAGGATTTGGCGGGGTTTTTGGAGGCGTTGAGTTTGAAGGCTGTTGTGGGGTAGAGTAAGCAAGCGTACCTACTGCGGGGGGTCGGGGGAGGTAAGAGGGAGGATCACACAAGGAAGATAGACACACGGATTACGCTACGAGATGAGGAGAGGAGAGGAGAATCGCTTTCACACAAACCATACGCTGCTACTGAGAAACGGTGCTGAAGTATGTATGGGGGCAGTGGCATGGCGTCGGCGTTTTTTCTTGAAAGTGTCTGGCAGGGATGCATTGGCGTGGGGAAATGGGAGTAGGCAGGCAGGCAGGCAGATAATACCTACGGTAGTTTCTAGCTTGAATGGAATTGGCTATATATGAAAATCTTTGTCTTTTCTCTTCTGCTATAGTATCTCATCGGCGTCAAGAATAATTACGTAGGTAAAGGGTGTTGGATAGACCGAAACGTCCGTGTCAGGACTATCACGCGGTTTTGGGTGTAGGAACGGATTTCCAACGTTGTTCCCCAGGTACCGCTTTATACGGCTTTGGCATGATAATGCCACACTCCATCCACCAGACCCAGTGCCCCATCTTGCCCCTCTCCTCAAACTGCTCAACACCGGTACCCTTCTGCTTCTTCTTCTTCTTCTTCTTCTTCTTCTGTGTTCAGTACCGTACCGTATGGGAAACCCTACCGTTAGGTTCTATAAAAGCTGAGAAAGCCCAGATCGTCATCGCCGAAACCATATGCCGGCTTTTACCGACCGAGCAACTTATCTTGGACATTCTTGGTTCTCGACAAGACTGCTTTCCTATTGGGGCTGGTTGGTGAGAGAAATATGCAGACTTAGCGTCCTGTGCAGTTGGGTATAGTACGGGGCGGCATAGTAGGGGATCCGGCGATGAGTCTCGCACGGATGGGACCGCGTCTAGGCTCGTTCCTAACGGGGACTCTTAGGACGAGGACTATTTAAGCTTCCGTCTGCATTGCGTTTGATGGGACGCTGCTTTTGAATCGTTTCCAATGCGTACTGATATTTCTCGACATGGATGCGTTTCTAGCTCTCGTGTGAAGAAGTCCATCACCGAGATCTAGAAGGAAGCTATAATGCGATCCAGAAATCTGGAAAGGATGCTCTTGTGGCGCGTGGTACTGTTGCTTGAAACGTCCTGGCGTTCGATGGCTCCACTGCTATCAGTGGGCGGCTTGACTTTTTAGAAATCCGCCTGACTATCAGTCATAACTCCAACTGGAAAGTCAAGCCGCCTAGTATATCGAGCAGGCTGAATCGAGATTCCAGTGCAATTTCTAGTTTGAAGATATTCAACAATATATGGTAAGATAGATATGCGCAGTCTGACAGTGTACCGTGCCCATGCCGCTATGGCCATTGGCTCCCTCGCTTTGACCTGTCTGTTCCGGTTCCTCCGGCACCAACGGTATTGAAACCAGACTTGACAAGCATTGCGCGCATGACGAGCATGTCAGTGCAGATCTCAACCTCGTCACCTGTTTCTTCTCGATTCTCGAAAAATCTGAAGAGGGCCCCAGACGACAAAAAAGCAAATGGCAGATTAGCTCGTGACCCACACGCATTGGGAGTAGAAGCGGAGGGCCCCCGAATGTCTATCTGTCTACTTCAACAGTAGCAGCGCCGACCGGAATGCGCGCAAAGCAAGCTACTTCTACGAAGCACGCCCAGCCAGAATCTGTGGTTTTCGCTCTAGGGCCCCACAGCTAATAAGTTATGTGAATCTTCCCAAAGCCGAAAGTTTCATCATGGCCGAAGCTGGGATATGGGGAACTGGCTTGTGAGTTGAAGCCCTGTCCGATCCGGGTGAGGGCTCTTAATTTTGAAAAGCTTCTGTCGTTTCTCGAGCCTCGCTCATTTCTTGCTTGGTCCCTGGAACGGCCTTAATTTAAGAAGAACCTCAAATGATATAAAAGCATCGCCGACCAGATTCTAGTCGAGATGGCGCTCTATGATGTCGTCCTGATTCTCATCTCTTTCCTGTCGTCGGCTGGCCTTCATTCCTTGGGGTTTTTCATTCGTTTCTGTGGGGAACATTCAGAGCCCCTAACACTCATTCATTTTTTTTCTTCAACATGAAGTCCTCCTCTCTTCTCGCTCTCGGCTTGCCTATAGCTGTCTCTGCCGCAGCGACTCCAACGCCTGCCAATTCCGCGGCATCGTCATGTCCAACCAAGTCTTATACGAAAGGCACATTTGCCGTACTACACTTCAACAATATTCCCGGCCGGTTCTCCCTCCAGGGTCGTATGGACCCCGCTATCTCGCCAGGCAACATATCAGAACACTCCCACGGCGTTATGGGCGGGGATGGCTTCGCCACAACTATCGAAGGGGATCAGCTTCTGCATTCGAATTGCACAAATGCTGTGGTTGCCGATGACATGAGCAACTACTGGGTTCCCACTGCTGTATTTCAAAGTCCAAAAAACGGCTCCCTGACACGGGTCCCCCTGTACTATATGAACGTTTACTACAAGTTCGTATCTTCTGCCCCCTAGATCCCTTCGTGCAACGGCTAGCTAACCTATCTTGGCTTCAGGTTCGAGGCAACACATGACAAGAAAATTGAAGCCTTCCCTCCAGGGTTGAAGATGGTGGTCGGGAATCCCACACTTCGAGACCCTCCGAAAGCCGGTGGCAGTCTACAGTTGGACCCGTCCTTTGGAGAATCGAACCCGATTCAACCCGTCCAGTGGATATGTCCAAAACTAGATAATGATGCGCCAAGGTATCCGGCTGATTCCGATGGCCATAAGGGTGGTATGCCCGATCCCAACGATCGAGGAGCAGGCGCTGGTTTCCCCGTGGCAGAATGCGATGGGCTATACTCGCCGTTGCGGCAGGACGTGCATTTCCCGTCTTGCAGGGATCCCAACGTCAGCATCGACGATCACAAGAACAACATGAAGTGGCCAAACATGACTTGGGGTTCCGACGGCACGCTACACCGAGACTGCGGTGATGGTTTTATCCACCACCCGGCCTTAACCTACGAGGTCTACTACAATACGCCCTTGTTCAAGGATGAATGGGATCACGACGGGGAAACGCAGCCGTTCCTGCTGACAAACGGCGATTGTACGGGATACGGTTCCCACGGGGACTTTGTTGCCGGGTGGGTGTCTGAGACGTTGCAAACCATCATCGACACTTGCGATGCCGGCGATGCAGGCATGGAACAGTGCCCCTGCCTCCCGGGCGGTCTCAACAAAGACCAATGTGACTTCGATGACAGGAACAACGTAGCGCCCGGTCCGCCTCGCGACGGGTGGTTCTCCAAGTTGCCGGGCGATAACCCGCTGACTGGATGGTATTGCTCAGAATAAAGAGGCGGGTCGAAAGATCGTGGCAGGAGCCCTTCATACTTTCAATGTCTTCCGGATTTCAAGAGATTTTGATATATTCTTTGTGTACATCAACTATCTTCATGTAGATACCGGTATCGTCTTCAGTTGTTGCGACCATGTTTGGCGAGTCCGTGTCGCAAACAACGGCTGTTCGGGGTATGGGCCTTGAAAGTTCAATTCAGCGAAATGTTCACCGTTTCTAACATTGAGCGTGATGGTTTGCCGTGTTTGTGAAGTTCTGCGTGCCGTCGAGAGGGTATCCCGTGGCCTGGCCAAGCCAAGATGTGACCAGGGGCTAGCGGACCCCTGAAAACCCATAAGGGAAAAGTTCCGATGAAAAAAATTCAAACCGGCACACTGTGATCCATATCAGTCTTCATGGAAATGCTGCTGGAAGCATTTAAAGTTTCCCCGTGCCTTATCAGATGAGCCTGGTTCACGCGACTCGCGCAAAACTCTCTTGTCCCACGAGCCGTAGCCGAAACCAGGGTTCCCGTTCCAGATATTGCACATTCTCAAAGGCGTTTCACGCTGTGATACATGGACGGATAGTGCGATATGGTAGCAGAAATGCTGCAACCATTGACCCCTCTCACGATGAAAAATAGAATACGAATCCCAACTTGCGCCCCTTTAAGTCCCCCATAAACGTTCTAGGCACCATAAGTTGCTGAAGAGTGGCAGCTCTGTGCGGCAATCAGGATTGAAAGTGCAAGAAATAAAGCTGAAATCAGTTCTCTGAATATGAGATCTTCTGGTGTGAATAAAAATACCAGGAAAGCGGAAGAACGCATTGAGTGAGACTGGAGCATCAATCGTGACAGCAAGATAAGAATTCAACTGGAAGTGGTAACGAACATTATCATCTTTCCGGCTAGTGACCGTCTGCCACGATCGAACGAATAATAGTCTGGCCGTATCCGTCTTGCAGCAATTGAACCCGCCAATTAAGCATCACAATGGATAGGTCTGTGGATCAGCCCCCCGCTTGCGTTACGGCCCGTGTTTCCACGGCAAAGTATCACTTGTTGGACCAGGAAGACCAGACAAACAAAACTCGATGATCCTTGCCCCGCATTTCTCCCGGTATCTCTAATCGCAGCAACCATTAATTGACAACAATTTTCTTCCTACAACGCGATCGCTCCTGGGATAGCCGAGCTTTTAGGTCCCACAATGAAACCGGTTCCATGTAGAAATGCCCTAGCTAGAACAACCAATATGAGCAATGAAGACGGAGGAACTCGCGAAGAACACGTTAGTTTGAGACAGGCGTGTAGAGTGGGCTTTTTTACGACTCTGTAATGATCATTCGTAAGAATCACAACGATTCACCCCTGGAATAGTTACGTAGGGGGAACATTGTGCGAGGAGGATCAGAACCCTTCCCAATCAGGATGTATCTAGAACCCTGTCGTACTGGATCTGGTATATCGTCTCAACATATCGAATCTCATCTTAGTAGTGTGGGTTTTGCTATAGTGTGCCATGTCCGGTATCGTGAAGTGGGACAATATGTACTTGACTCGTTTCACCTTTTAGCGCGGATCATCACACAATTCGTGGAAGCCATTCGTTTGTTTCTTCTGCTCATTGTTCTCCAAGCAGACCAAAAGTTACCCTGTTCTAACGTCCTTGCTTCCCGACTGCGAATTACGGGCTGCCGAGACACGGAACCGCGATGTCTTGGTCCCTCGAGAGGCGCGTGCTTGAGCGTCAATGGCTATCGATATTGCTTGCTCTCCTGGTGTCACTCCATAGTTTGATCGGGCACGTGAACGGCAATTCTCAAGACCCGCCGCCTCAAGAGAATCCAACTACTACGCAGCCATCCCACGGCACTCTTACGACTCCTACACCCTGTGCTGATGTCTTTCCTGTGACATCTGCCTACAAGGCTAAATTTCCCCATGGTACGTAGACTCTTGTAGAGTGATATAAAGAAATGTCGTCGTACAGCTTGACCTAGACGATTGGGGCCACCCCGTTGTTCTCTGTGGATTTGATTCTGGTCGGAGGATCAATAACCAGGGCTCATAATTCAACGTGTTGAATCAGAGCTTTGGTCTATGATGTATCGTATCTATCAGTTTTTGTGTTATCCTAACGAGATAAAATGCACTTTCCTCGGGAACTGACTTAAACGAAGAAACCCCCAGAGTCTCCGCCAGGTTAGCCCACGAGTGCCTCCAGACGGTCCCCAACAAACCAGAACCCGCCAAAAAGCTAGTCGATAGTCTGCAAGCGTTCGTACAATGGCAGAGCACGCTTGCCTGGTTGAAGAACCCACCCTCGTCCTACATGCTGCCAGCAACCGACATCGTAGGCCGGTTGAACAACATAGCGAATGATTCCATGTCCGGCAAATACACCAGCGAGTACGACTTTCAGTTGGACATTATCAAGACGTTTTTGAGCGCTCATGACGGCCATTTCGCATGGCGGGGCGACGTTTTCCGCGCATTTGGTTTCCGGAATGACCTGGCCATGGATATAGTCTCGGTGTCGACCGACGGGAAACAGATCCCGAAGTTGTACCAGGCCTGTAAGTTGTGAATAGCTATCCTCAATCCTGCGATGGCATAAGACTAAATCGTCAGCAAAGCTGTGTTAGCAAATAAAACAAACTCTTCGTCGATGCCCCCCGCGATTGTTAAATTAAACGGCGTGAACGCGGCTGAGCTCATTGAGAGAATGGACTTGGAATTCAGCTCCTACCAGGATCCAGACTCTCAATGGAACTCCATGTTTCGAGAGCCTTCGTCACCTTTAGACTCGCTGGTTTTAGGGGCCAGCTTGGCATATCAAGGTGACAACGTGAGCGTGACGTACGATAACGGGGAAACAAGGACGGAAGACTCATACGCCATTCTGCGAGACGGGGTGGACTTCTCTGGAATCAACAATGGTATGGACTTCTATGAAAGATTCATCAGGCCAATGAACGAGTCGCTCAAGAATCCAAAACCCCCACCCAACAGCACGGGCAAAAACGACACTATGCCGCCGCCGCCTCCACCCCAGCCCACTATCATTGGATACCCCTGGCCCATCGCACGTGATAATGGATCCAATACAACCAGTGGCTACTTTCTCAATGGAACGGGATACGATGATGTTGTCGTCCTAGCGCTTTCCAGCTTTTCATCTAATGCCACCGACGGGGATCTTATAGGCTGGTTGAACGACTACCAGAGCACGATCTCTCGATTTCTCGCGACTTCCAAAGCTCAAAACAAGCAAAAGCTCGTCCTTGATCTGACTAGTAATGGTGGTGGGCTTGTAGCAGCCGGGTATGAACTTTTTAGCCAGGTGAGAATATCAAGACAGCTGCTATCCTTGAGATGTGGGGACTGAATTTTCTCTAGCTTTTTCCTGGAACCGAAATGTTCATGGCCTCGAACCTCAGACTCTCAAGCACGTTGGGCGACATGGCCAGGTTCCTCGGAAATGTGCCGGATAATTTCAACGCTACGACCGACGCCGAAAAGCTCGCGGTGAAGAAAGTTCAAAGCAATGATATCGTCGGGAATCTCGTTCCGGGTAATTTGTTTTCTCCGATAGGGCAGAACTTGACTTCTACCACCACTGTGCTGGGCCCCATAATGTTGAACGAAGACATGTTCACGGCCTACCAGTCCAAACCTAATGACATGCCCGATCCAGATTTCAACATCACGGGCGTCGGGAACAAGGCGAACCCTCCCTCTGCTGCCTTCAAGCCCGAAAATGTGGTATTATTAACAGATGGGACTTGTGGAAGCACATGCACTATTTTCAGTTACCTTATGATCCTCGAACTCAACGTCAAGACCGTAGTGGTGGGCGGCCGGCCTAGCAAGGGTTCCATGCAGTCCATCGCGGGCGTGGAAGGAACCCAGGTCTTCCCTTTCAACGAAATTCGCGATCTTGCCAACGCGACCATCGAACTAGCCCCTCACGATCGCAGAAACTACCTCATGTCTGGGGAAATGGGCCTGCTGGCCGAGGGTTACGCCATAAACCGATCTTCGAGCCCCGAGACGGGTGGGGCCGTGAATGGCAAGAACGGCTTCGCACGTTCTAACTCCAAGATCCCGCTGCAATTCCTGATGCAGCCGGCCAACTGCCGCTTCTTCTGGACCGCGGAGATGATCCAAAATCCCGATGCAGTTTGGAAGCGGGCGGTAGATGCCACGTGGAACGATCCTCAGAGTAACTGTGTAGATGGCAGCCTGATGACACTTGATGAGACTGCGGTTCCGCCGGACCCGTTGTTCAAGCCTGGGGGGAACATAAGTAGCAATGTGAATCCCAGGCCGGTGCCCAAGTCGTTATCAACAAGCCTAATGGTTCCTGGAGCGCGAGCTTTCCGGGCGTTGCTTGTTGTTGCCCTGACGATCTTGGTCAATGTTGGCCCTTTGTAGTCGATATCTACAATAAGTTATATTTTTCTGAAAGCGCTAAAGTCCAGAATATTTTGGTAATATAGCTCTATTCAACCCAATTCCTCCATTTACAGAACCACGCATCGATCTCTACTGAACACACATCTTTGCGAAAGAAAAGATGCGAGATTTAAAGGCTGGTTGCGGCTATGATAGCAGATAATTAGAAACAGAAGCAGGGCACTCGGCTCAGCAAGCCCCGTCTAGCCCCATCGATACTCAGCAAACATTGTAGAAAAGCAAGCCAACGTGTCCTCCATACGAGACGTTCGAAATCCTTGGTTTCTCGCCTTTCCATGGCATATCAAGCGTTAACGTCCGCACCGATTCCAAAACAAACATCGTGGAAAAGTTGCGGAGAATGCGTCCCCTGGTCTGTCTGGCATTCCACGTAGCGTCTCTCAACGCTGTTTCATTAGTGTCCAAGCTTTGTCCCCAACTTGAAAGTAACCTAGAAAGCGTGGTATGCCGTTGGAAGGGAAAACACGTAAGCATGTACCTGGACCATGGCTTTAGAGGTTGCTGCATCTGGTGGTATGGTGCGATTTGCGATGGCTATCCACAGAAGAGCAAGTTGGATTGCTGTACTGCAAAGCTTCTTTTTGATGTGAAACCATGGGAGACAGAGAATTCAAGTCTTGAGTAACATTCCATGCTAACCTGGATGCACAAGATTGAGAATGAAAGACCTCACACTACATCTTCCATCGGTCCGCTACCTAACGCCTCTTCCCCCCTGTCTTCTTTGTGAAGTCATGAGAAAGCCACTGATCGAAGAGAATTCCAACGGCACGACGACAACGAAGAAGTCGCAAATGGGTGGATTTGGCCTGGCCCGACCCTGGTGAGTTTACCTCTGTCCTCGAGGCTTATTCGCCGGATGTCTGGTAAGCCTTATCTTGCCCAATTCCAGGTCGTATCTACCTCGTGACTGGTCTTCCTACTCCTTGCGAGTCTCAGGCTTCCAGCGTTTGTACGTAAGATAAACGCTGTCCCTGAGAAATCCTTCTTCAAGTTGAGGTACGTCTTGCAGCGATACATAGTTGAATTCGACTTCCATCCTATCGGCGGGATGGTCTTCGATCGTTCTCACGATTTCATGCAGGAACGGCTGGAGGCTTAACAACCGGCTCCATTGTTCAGGTCTTCTACTTGAGTTCACTACCATCCGCTTTTTTTTGCGACCGTCCTCCTTGATGGGTTTTCGCGACCTATGAAAGCGCTTAAGAAAGCTTTTGTATTCTTCCTGGGCGGCCACATTCGGGACTTTCGACTCAAGCACCACCGTACCTCGTTTCTGGAACCAACTCTGACGTAGACATTCTTGAATGAATTCGGGACTTGGATAGCCGACCTTTAGCTGGACAAACATGATCGAGAGCCAGTCGTTTCGTGCGCCCCAGAGCTGCTCATTCTGAAAATATCTCCACGTTTGCGAAGACAATGCTCGCTTCACTGATCTCTGCTGGCCTGTGAACCAACTCCGTACTTGGTCGAACCATCCGGTCGGCTCTTCCTTTTCCATGAAGTTCTCGATGATCACTTTCAGAAGCTTTTTCCTCTCGCCGGCTTTTCTCAGGTTGCTCTGATCGAATGCCTCCCAGGGTAGCACCGCCGCTGCGAACCTGAGAGAGTTTAGGTCAGGCTTCATGTGGTGGCTACAATCAAACTCACCCTGTTTTCGCCGACACTTCTTTCCCATGTGCTGCCGAGAGGGCAGCAGCATCCCGAATGTAAAGACAGACGAGCACCACGACGACATAGATCAAGCGCCTGGTGAAGATGTACATGATGTGTTCGTCCAGAGAGGAAGACAGATAGAATAATGCTTGTGGAAATGATCGACGATAGCGGATCCCCAAATGCCCGAATATCAGTTCGCTGCAAAAGCTGACACCGAATTTTTCAGGGTTATAATGTTGTACGATATTGATAAGGCTTGTGGGCGACGAACAGATTGTCGAAGAACGTTCAAAGGGATGGCGAAGCCGGGGGTGATGAAAGTGTCAAGGAACCCCCGATGACGGTTCATTGGAAACATGTTAAGGAAATAAATGGTTATCGTTACAAGCTGAAAATGATGGGGCAGAATGATTTGACGAGGCTATTGTTGCGCTCAATCACGGGGGGGCGAGCTGATGCTGCCAAGCGATTTGGGGTTGGCAGCCAAGAACATAACTCTTGGTAGTGAAATACGTTCTGTAAGGCTTATACCAGCGTTCTTTACTAAGTAGCTTTGTCTCAAAATCCGCCAGTTTAACGAAGATAGAGCAAAACTCATCTGTAGAGTCGCACTGTACGAATGGGTGGTGGTCGTAGCCAGAGTGGACCCATCCACTACCGATGGTCAATCGAGCTATCCATGCAGAGGTAGAAATCCAGATAACTTAACGGTAGCTTCAATCATCATCACAAGATAACCGCAAGGCTATTTTGACGTCTACGCAGGCTCTTTCCTGTGGTCTTCCAATCTATCCTTTTTCCCTGCATAGCGATGACACGGCAGTCTCATAGCCGAAATTGGGGAGTTCGTGAGATCTTCGTCGCTCGCCCACGTACACATACTGTATTGCCACCAGGTTATCTCATGCCGGTACCCGGATCTTGCCTTTCGTTACACAGACTTGAACACCTCCTGATAGTACAGCAGAGCTTCCTCCTTTCGCCGCGCTTGAGGCAATACACTGCAATGAAGAAATTATGAACAGCTAAACGTCAATTTGAGCCTTTGTGGACTACCGAATAATCTCCATGTCCTGGAGTGAGACAATTCTTAAATTTATCCTACAGTCGGAAGAAACACAGTCTATAGTTTTACTATATGTGGAGCACATCGATCGTCATATTGGTAGGATTGAAGGAAATCCGATAAGTCGGGTTACGTAGTCCGTTAGTAAAGCTATGTCGATGGGAAACTTAAATCGCCATTTTGAATTAGGGTTCCAAGTTTGAATTTCGGTGACGGAAACAAATCAAACCATGCCGTCTCTGGAGGCAAATTGATTCCCAGCGCAAAGAACATGGAGAAACACATACGCACATGCCTAGATATATGTTGAGATCCAGCTATGCACTTTCTTGATTCCAACGCTTCTCTGCCCAATGATTTAGTACTCTGCCAACAGCCATCAGCGCATTACTCGCGTTAGTAAGACTTTACCAACAGCTATTATCAGCGTCATCCCGGGCTCCGCCAATAGCTTCCTTCTCACAGCATTAAGAGGGGTCACCCATGATTGGAATATGACCACGGGATGACATCACTGAAGCCGAGACGCTGTGTCAATGTCGCACATGGCTGTTTTCAAGACATTCAAGTGGTAGTTGGTTAGTCCACTTCTTTAATATGAACGGTTGTTGCTCCCTCATCTGCCATCGGAGTATACAGGTGTTCTGGCATAAAAGGTACAGTTCTCCCTGAAAGGTACAGATGTGCCCACTCAACCATCTATCTTGGATTGACTTCTCTACCTGCTTCACTTTACGAAACAAGTCAGAATCTTCATAGCAGAAATTGTTCTCAACCATTAACATGGCCCAACAAGTCCCCAAAGCATCTCGTCTTCTGGACCTCTTCAGCCTCAAAGGTAAGGTGATAGTGGTAACTGGCGCATCCGGTCCCAAGGGAATGGGCATCGAAGCGGCCCGAGGCTGTGCAGAGATGGGCGCGGACGTAGCCATTACCTACGCCTCGCGCAAGGAAGGAGCAGAGAAGAATGTGGCCGAGATGGAGAAGGAGTACGGCGCCAAAGTCAAGGCCTACAAGTGCGACGTCGGCGACTACGCCAGCGTAGAGAAGCTGGTGGCGGACGTAATACGGGACTTCAGCAAGATTGATGGGTTTGTGGCGAATGCGGGCGCGACGGCCGACGGCGGGGTACTTGACTCGTCCGTCGAGAACTGGAACAAGGTCATCCACACCGATCTCACTGGTACCGCGTACTGCGCCAAGGCCGTCGGAGCGCACTTCCGCGAGCGCGGCTCCGGCTCTTTCGTCATCACCTCGTCCATCTCAGGGCATATTGCAAATTATCCGCAAGAGCAGACATCCTATAATGTTGCCAAAGCCGGGTGTGTCCACTTGGCGCGGTCACTGGCGAACGAGTGGCGCGACTTTGCGCGGGTAAATTCGATTTCCCCTGGCTACATCGACACGGGTTTGTCTGATTTTATTGACAAAGAAACGCGAAGCCTCTGGAATTCTATGATTCCCATGGGTCGCAATGGGCAGGCGATGGAGTTAAAGGGCGGTTACGTGTATTTCCTGTCGGATGCGAGCACATACACCACTGGTAAGTGAACACAGCAGCGCGGATGGTTCTAACTCAGCTGACTCGATGATAAGGGGCCGATCTCGTCATTGACGGCGGATACTTAACTCGTTAAAACGGGGGATTGCTAGATGCGATCGCTTGACTGTTTTCCTGTGTGCCGATGAGTGGATAACTGTTCAGACATTAGGATGGAAAGGTTGAGCGTTCGATGTGAGGTTGGAGCGAAGCCCAGCAAAAGCGGCCAAACCAGGAAGTAAAGAGAACATTGATGAACGGTGTAACCGGGACTGGTTTATGAAGCACTTGGAGGTATTTGCTCATGCCCAAGAGCTTTATTCCACATAATGGCAGCACAAGTAGTCACAAGCTCAAATGCAATCGAGTTCAGCAGGCCTCTCTGCCTTGCTACTTGAGATGTCTTGGTGGATGGGCATTTCCTGTTTTCTCCTATCGGCTGTAGTGCGGACTCAATCCCGTGTGCTTTCCTGAGCGCTCGTTGGACAACAGCTGCCGAGACATGGCTCCTCAAGAATTCAATATATTGGGAAGATTGAGTAGTTTCAGGGCGCTGTTGTGCAGTTAAAAACGAACTGATTGCTACTGTAGCATTGTTAGACAACCAAATCCATGTTGCCACGTGAACCGACAACGCTTTGCCAATGCTGGGCAATAACCCAAATCGAGCATACCCGATGCTGATCCTTAGCAGTCCGCTCTATCGCGAACCGATACTTGCCGCGTGCCGCGAATACGATTTTTCCCAATTCACAATTGGATCACAAATCCAGAACCGGTACAGAGTTGTTGGGAAGAAACACCTGAAGCAGAAAGGTAGGGAATACGATCCCAAAATTCAAAGTCAGCCTGCGGAGCACGGGACCGTATTACCGGTACGAAACGGGGATAACAGGAGACTATTAGGCTAATCTCCGAGATGAAGCAAGGATGCACATTCTGCGCTTCATGCGACCTTATTAATAACAAGGCTGCTCATACTTTTCACCAAACTTGGAGTTTGAAGACCGGTGCCGTATTGAAGTTGGATGGTCAGGTGGAGAAATTTCAATGGAGATTATGACGCACACATAACCTCACAGCAAACAACCACCTGCCGGCTTCATCTACAGCTTTTCCCCTGAGATCCCGCGGGTAGCAGAGGCGAGCCCAGCAGGGACCGGCTTGTCTGCGGATTCGCTCTGGAAGTTTCGATTGTTGCAAGTGCTGGGATCTACGGTGTACTAAAGGTGATGGCATGCTGGCATCAGGGCCGCCATGGGGCAGGTCATTACTCTGCTAACGGTATTTCGAGGATTTCACGCTGGAAACGTGTTACGCTGGAAACGTGTTCTGTTGGCTTTGAAATGGGGAGACAGGCTGGCGATAGGTAATTACCGTACGATGTGCATGCGGCTGATGTCGGTGGAAAACTTTAACGATAGGTCACGCTCTTGTTTTATATTCCTTCAGATCCAGAGGCCAGCCTTTTGCCTTGATTCGCCTACCTCTTCTTGAGGCATAAATGCTATCTATGGCTGGACAAGGTGTTCTCACGCGGCGTCCGGATCGGAAGGCATCGGAGCACCACGCCGCCGCTTGCTGTTGCGCACTAAGGAAGAGCTCTCACTTGTTCTAGAAGAGGGTTTCATGGTTGTTCAGGTGATGGTGTCTGATCGCCGGGAATATGTGAATCGGCGGTGACTATTCACGTCACTCACTGTGTTTGATGATGGGAGAAACAGGATGAGGGGTCACAGAAGGAGCTTGGAGGTAGCCAAGCTGCGGTGATCGTCGCGCCGGATGATGTGCCAAGTGATGATAGTTCATCTACAATAGCCCAAGGCTATCTGCCGCCATCAAAGGTGGAGGGGGGGGGGACTGAGGAAGCGCTTGTTACCTGTCCGTGAATAGAGAGACGGATGAATCAAGAGGCTTGTGGTGATGTTGCTCTTTTCTTTCTTGAATCCAGTCCATAAGTTACCGGTATGGCACCGCACCGCAGCGTGCTGCCCGACGAATTCCGTTTCTATTCCAGGACAGCCCTGAGAGGAGATCATTGATCTGCCAAGCCACTCCATTAGACAAAAACCCACGAGCAACATCTCCTGCGCGATTCATGGATGTGTTTCCGCCAAGCATGTTCCCTTTCCCCACCTACATGCAGCGATTGCTGATGTGACGCGTAAACTGGACCAGTTTCTATACACGACGACTGGCTTTCATTTATTGGAATTTTACATGGGTGAGAGAATCTGGCCCGACCGCCCGATGGCTTACTGTACACAGTACTGTCGTCCACATTTCTCATTTCTAAGCAGCGTTACGAGCATTTTACCTCTTATTTTGCTTTTAAGGTGGCTGTATTGTCAGTTAGATGCTTGATGTAGGTACACAGAAATTCTGATTCGCCGCCTCGCGAAGACACCCCCCAGCTGGCAATCTGATGGAGGATTCGTATGATCGTGAACACCGCTGGTTCATTTGCCTCAAATCGGCTCTTCTTATCCTCCCTCAATCTCTTCCACCCTGGATGAAAACCGTCCACACCGCCTGCAATTCGGGTTCCCCGCTTCCTGTCTGCCGTATGATTGTGAGCCAACACGTAATATCTTGGCTGCATGTCCCATCGCGAGTTAGAATGGGGGGAGCTTTATCTTTTCGCAACAACTCGACCATCCACCCCAAAACTTGGCTCGATGGGGGAGGAAGAGAAGTGGGGCTCGACACGTCGTTCTGTACAGTACCACAGTATTTACTGTCCCACTCCAAGTGCAGGGCTCTGCGGGTACCTACCTACCGGACCCGGAGTGGTTAGGGAGGTTGGCAAGGCATTGGCGGTTCTGTCACTTCTGTAACCTGGTGGTCAACCTTTTTCGTTACGACCTGCTTCCCATCCGTCCTGCTCTGGGTAGTCACACGCACAACTCGCACGTACTGTGCGTCACGCTTGCAACATCTGTTGCCATTCCTACTGTACTGTACGGAGGACAGAGCCAGCATCTTTCTTTTCGTTCCTCCTTGGGCCAAGACCAGGCAAGCCCCCCGGCATTCGGAATTGGCGGCGTTGCCGTATTAGGGCCAGCTGGATTTTTCTGGTCAGGGTACCGTAGTGCAGTCGTGCAGGAATTGAGGCAGTGAAAGAAAGAACACGGGCAATCGGCTCTACTGGAAGCGCACGGGCAAATTCTAAACACTTGCACTGTCAATTCTTTCACAGTATTGATACCCGGGTGAGCGTGTTTACGACGGATTGCAAATTCAGCGCGGAAAACACTGCGTACGTGCAATCTGTGTTTTATTTTTCCTCCCAGTGCATTCTTTTTTCTAGTCTGTTTTTTTCCTCTCTCGGCATTCCGAGGCTGCTGTCTGCTGCTGTTGCCTGTTAATGCTGCGTGCAAACGTTGGCCAACTCATCCGCAGCAGCCCCTACACAGTAGCCGCAGCGGCCAAACCGCAATGCCGTCATTTGTCAACGACAACAACAGGGCCATCGATCCATTGCAAGTCGGCGTGGTGGGTCTGGACAACACCAACAACCGTGGACCCTACCACCACCACGATCATCAATTCGAGCAGACACGGGGAGAGACTCGCAGCGGCAAGAGTCTGTATCAAACGGGACAGTCGACGGCGCCATCATCAATCTGCGAGATAGAGGCCGACAGCATCTTGGACGACGACTCATCTTCGCACATCTCGGAGTTGTCCGACGCTGGCGCTGGGGTGCATTCGGACAACACGTCTTCGAGGCCGTCGACACACGAGAGCATGACGAGGCCCGGCGATTCTGCTGCTTATCATGGCCCGGCTTGGGCCGCCTCTGTAGGAAAAATCAACAATGACAATAACAGCAGATTGAATGAAGATGGGTCTGGCTCCAGTTCGGGGCATTACAGCAATAACACAAACAGCAATCAAAGTCAACAACAACAACAACAACAACAACAACAACAACAAAAGCACATCAAGGATAATAATCGTAGTGATAGTCACAGTCACAATCACAGTCATAGCAATAACATCAATGGACTTTTCGGTAAGACTGGTGGCAGCGGTGCGGCAGCGGTGAATGGGGGGGTTGCAGCAAATGCCAATGAAGTGGTGCACCATGATAAGAATGGCACGGACTCTCAACCAGTTCGCATGACAACAACGTCGTCGTACGACCAGAACAGAAACACAACCACAAACACAAATGGACTTGGAATTGGAATTGAAAATGGAAACGGTGGGACGTCTACGGCCAACTTCAAGGGTTCCAACGGTTCCGCAGTGGACTACTACAGCAGCAGCAGTGCAAGCAACGCTAATACCTATGTCAACGGTAATGGCAGACCCAGTGTTCAATCGGTAACAAGCGCCATGCATTACCCAGCAGCCCAATTACAATCCGATGGAATGGTTTCGGTAAGAGCCTCTGCCGATTCTTCCGCTTGTCCTTCCATGCAGTATGCTCGGGTCGACGACGAGAACACAACAAGTTCGGTACCAATGCCCATTTCACGAAGGTCCAATGATATCCCTTCTCATCAGCCGGGGGCCTCGTCGATTCACCTATCTTTAGACTCACAAGACCAGCAACAACCGTACCACTATCAATCCCAACCGCAACCGCAACCGCAATCCCAACCGCAACAACAACGTCAACACACTTCCTCTGCCCAACGATTCTCTTCTCCTGCCCACAGTCAGACAACGAACAGCAACATCGCAGGGTTTCCCTCGGGAAACCCTTCTAGTTCCGCACCTTCCCTTCATCCTAACGGGCTGGGGAAGCGGAACACGCTGGACGTACCCAGAGGAGGCTCGGCAAGGACTTCGAGAGATGGAAATGCTAACGACACAGCATTCTCCACTGGCCGCTTCTCCCCTACTACTGATCCTGACGCCTTATCGGGTAGTCAAAGGCCTTCAGTAACTTTGGTGAGACGAAGCACTACTTCTAACCCTCACGGTCGATCCATGCAACCCGACTTAGCACGTGATGATGGAGGAGCTGGAGGGCTGGATGACGATGCGGCACGCTGGGCCGAGGCATACAGACAGAAGAGGGCCAAGAAAAAGAGACGGGATGAGTTGGACGACGATAAAGTGCTGGTAGGCACCAAAGTCGACGACAACCACCCTAATTTCATGACTGCCTACAATATGTTGACGGGGATCCGCGTCTCCGTCTCGCGTACAAATGCCAAGATCGATCGACCCCTGGTTGATGCAGACTTCGAGGCTAAGCAGAAGTCGACGTTTGATATAGCCGGGAATGAGCTGGTCCCTTCGGCCAAGTACGATTTCAAATTCAAGGATTATGCACCCTGGGTCTTTCGACATCTACGCGCCCTGTTCAAGCTGGATCCTGCCGACTATCTCATGTCCCTGACGGGCAAGTACATACTTTCCGAGCTGGGGTCCCCCGGCAAGAGTGGTAGCTTCTTCTACTTCTCCCGCGACTACAAGTACATCATCAAGACCATTCATCATGCCGAGCATAAGTTTCTCCGGAAGATCCTGAAGGACTATTACGATCACGTGACGGAGAACCCCAATACCCTCCTATCGCAGTTCTATGGCCTTCACCGCGTCAAGATGCCTTACGGGAAGAAGATCCACTTTGTGGTCATGAACAACCTCTTCCCGCCTCACCGCGATATACACCAGACCTTCGATCTGAAAGGCTCCACCGTTGGCCGCGAGTACAGAGAGGATGACCTCGAGACCAACCCACGCGCTACCCTCAAAGACCTCAACTGGATGCGGCGTAAGAAGCACCTCGAGCTGGGCCTGACCAAGAAGCAGATGTTCCTGGAACAGCTCGAGAAGGATGTCCGGCTGCTGCAGAAGCTGAAGATTATGGATTACTCGCTACTGATCGGGATCCACGACACGCGCAAGGGCAACGATGAGAACCTGCGCGAGACGACGCTGCAGGTGTTCAACCCGGGCGGCGACGTGGCGGGCGAGGACGAACCCCAGTCCGTGCTGGTTAGGACCGCATCCAAGATGGAGAGCGTCCGGAAGGCCCGCGAGTTGAGACAGATGATCCGGTCGGAGCGGCCGGTGCCGATTGGCCAGACGGTCAACAAGATGCCGGAGGAGCTGGAAGAGGGCGGGTCGAGGAAGGGCATCTTTTATAGTGATGATGGCGGGTTGAGGGCTACGCATGAGAATAACACGCCCAGTGATGAGGTTTATTATCTGGGTGTCATTGATTGCTTGACTCACGTACGTTTTTATTTTATTTTATTATTATTTTTTTAAAGTTCCGCTAACGTTTCGTAACCCTTTCCACAGTACGGTGTCATCAAAAAGATAGAGAATTTTTGGAAGGGCCTGTCTAACGACCGCACCCAAATCTCCGCCCTGCCACCCCAAGAATACGGCGAACGCTTCATCAAGTTCATGGCCGGCGTCACCATGTCCCCCGAAGCCGCGGCCCAAGATGAAAGAGATCGTCAAGCTGCTGAAGCAGCCGTTACAGCTGCTGCCGAAGCCGAAGCCGAAGCTCAAGCCCAAGCCGCTGCTTCTGCATCGCAACAAGAAAACGGGGATTTTTCTTTACAAGTCCAAGGTCAGCAAGCCTGTAGCAGTAGCTTTGCACCACACCTGGCAACAGCGAAGCCACATTCTTCCTCACCTACCTACTTGCCCCCGGCTCCTCCGATGATGCGCAGCCCGCACTCGCCGGAACCGAACC
>JAOYMO020412634.1:0-24863 GCA_025802455.2 Iodosphaeria phyllophila | reverse complement strand
TTTAACTGTTCTTAAGAGAACAATCATTATCGTAAAAAAATCAAATTATGTTGCGCAGTTTGATACCGGTTCGCGCGATGATCAGATTCTTAAAAAAGAAGAACTCTACATTGTAAGAGGTAATGGTTTACTTCCTGTTCCTTCTGCTAAAAAGAAATGGAACGAATTGTTTGGCGATCAAACAGAAAAAATGAGGCAGTATGCAGATGAGAATCATTTGAATATGAAAGAAGTACATCATGTCAGGGCGATCTTTGACTATTATAACTCGTTGGTAAAAAGCTGATAAAAAGAGGACGATAACCCCCCTGTCCATCATCCGTTCCGTATGCCGCTTCGATCAGGTCACTGACATTGAAGAATGCACCAGCACCACTCTTGAAGTTGCTAACGTAGTCGTCCCACGCCTGCTGGGCGTCCTGAGACGCGTCCTTAACTAGACCAAGTGCATCTGCCATAGCAGCGGCCTTGATGGTGGCGTCGGCCTCGGCGTCAGCAGCGGAGTCAAGTCCGTCGTAGTAAGTAGTGAGCTCCTCGGCAGTAGCATCCGTCTGACCGGACATAAGCTTGAGGGAGTCGATAGTATCCGTGAACAGAGTGTCAAAGACACCAGCCTGTCCACCAGCCTTATCGAATTCGGACCTAAGAATCTTAAGCTGTGCGGCAGCCTCTTCGGCCTTGCCACTATCCGCGAGTTCCTTAAGCTTCTTGTCGAGGTTAGCGATATCCTTGAACACCGGGCCTGATCCACCGATAGGTGCAGTAGCTCGGTCGATAGCTGCAACCCACTGGGGTAGATCAGCCACACCCTTGTTGAAGATGAGGAGGGTATCCCCGAACGCCTCACCAAATCGATCTGTGACTCGGGACATAAGAGCCTTGGTGCTGTTGTCAACACCGTGGATACTATCGCCGAAGTCAGTAAACCACTTACCCACATCGGGCAGTGCTAGAAGAAGGGTAGCTGCAGCCACAGCCTTAAGGGCAATGCCCAGCGCACGAGAGGCGGCAGTAGCAGCAACCGTCTGACCCGTGTATGTGGTCGTCTGAAGACCAAGCTTTGCAAGTCCCGCCGTAGCAACCGGCATGACAACGCCAAGCTGCGTAACAACGTACTGGAATCCGAGAAGAGCAGCACCCGCAAGGGTGAATGCCGTGAGGATTGCAAGAACGGCCGTGACAAGGGCACCGATAATGAGGATCACGTTAGTGATTGCCTTTACCAGCGGGTTCTTAAGAGCCTCACGAAGATCATTTACCGCACGACGTACACCATCGAACAGTTCTCCGAGTCCTGCGATAGCATCGCTACCGAGAACGACAAGGAAGGCGTCCCACGCCTGCTGAAGGGTCTGCAGTTTGGCCGCAGTGGTGTCCATGATGATCTGATACTGCCTCTGCAGTTCAGTGTCATCCTTCCAACCCTGATTGGTGTCCTTAAGCGTCTCTCCGAGCAGGCCATACGCCTGTCCCATCTTAAGAAGGTTAGGGGTAAGTCGCTGGGAAGCAAGCCCAAGGTCCTGAAGGATGCCGATAGCGTCCGGCGAGTTAGAAATCGTGGTCAGAAGCTTGCGGTAAGTGTTATATCCGTCACCCTCCCACGCAGACTGGAACTCAGCACCGGTCTGGCCGAGGATCGCGCCGAACTTAGCGGCTTCCTCCTTCGATCCACGGACAGCGGTAAGAATCTTGGTGAATGACGAGGTAATAACGCTTCGCTGAAGCTCGGGACTCATACCCAGCGACGACATAGCCGACGAGAGTGCAATAATCTCGGTAGCGGACAGTCCCGCAACCTTACCGATCGATGCAATCTGCGTAGTACCACGGACAATCTGCTGTTCCGTAGCAATTGCGTTAACACCGGTCTTCAGAATAGCTGAAGCAAGGCGCTCGTAGTCACCCTTGACGTCGCCAGCAAGCATCTGACCGATACGGGCAAGAGACGTAGCCGCCTCATCTGCACTAACGCCCGAGGCTGCCGAGAACTTAGCGGTAACCTCAGTGAATCCCGCAACCTGATCCGCTGCAATACCCATCTGGGCTGCCAGCGTACCAATACGGGTAAGCTCCTCACTTGTAACTGGGAGGGTGGACTGTAGATCAAGGAACTGCTCACGAAGCAGAGCCGTTGCACGGATGGGATCATCGAACAGTGCACCGTTAGATACCTGCGAGGTACGGATTACGTTAGCGAAGTCACGCTGGAAGTCGATACCCGTAGACAGAAGATCACGGAAGGCGTTAACACCAGCGTCACGAAGGATACCGAACGTGTTAGCCACGTCATAGAGGGCGTAACGAAGTGCGTTCTCCTGAAAGTTACCCGTCAGGTCGTCAAGAGACTTAGCAACGTCCCGGTTACCACGAACCATGGAGTTACTAGCCTTAGCAGCCTTAACTGCGTTGGTGTCAAAGGTGGCACCGAGCTTAGCATTGTCGCTAGCCAGCGCTTTGTTCGCCGCACGGAGGTCAGAGATAACGACCTTCTGCTCAGCGATACGACGATTAGCCGTCTGAAGACGGTTCTCAAGAGCCTTAACGGTGTTGTTAGCAACCGTGAGCTCCTTGGACATGAGACGAAGCTCAACCTTAAGCTGTCCCACCGTGCGTGCTGCGTTGCTTGAGGTAGCCTGGGCCCTAATAAGAGCAGCGTCCACCTTACGAAGCTGCGCGTCAGTCTTACCGGTAGCGGTACCGACCTCATCGAGGATGATACCCATCTTGGTAAGCTGCTGGATCGCCCGTGTAGCACGGACATTGATGGAAATGTCGCGTGTCTCGTCAGTCATGGGTCCTCCGAATAAGGGTTAGTGTCAACTATCCAGTATAGCAGCTACTTTTTGGGCTTCTTTCGTTCCTGTTCGGCCACCCATTCGTTGAATGTGGGGAACGGCGCTCCACCACGCGTCTTAGGAACTGGTATGTAGTATCGGCCGGCAGGAGAGTGCTTATCCTTACCGTCGTTCTCGCTCTTCTCAGCCTTTTGGGTAGCGGCCCGTGAGCGGCTGATACGCTTTTCTGCCTCGAAGAACACTTCGTCGGACTCGTCCCACCAAATAGGGATTCCATCCCGCACGAAGTCCTGTGCGAAATGGAACGCCTTTAGCAGCCGCAGGTCCCAGAAGTCATACGCCGTGTGCGAGGGGTCGTTGAAGATCACTTGCTTCGGTGGTAGATTCGCGGAGACAGCGGCCCTGAGGTACGAATGGAATTGCTTACAGCGATCCCATGTAGTCAGAGCCTCTGCTAGAAAACCTCGTCAACCAGTTCGTTGTAGAAGTCAACCATAATGGTAGCTTCATTGATAGCCTGATCCAGCTTCGCACGAGCGACCAGCGGAAGTCGGGCCCAAGTAGCCTTAACCTTCTCAATGTCCTCGAAGTCATCGTCAACAGCACCGCTAGGCGAAGTTACCGAAATGATGTGGGCCTGTCGAAGCAGCGCGGCGAATAGAATATCACGCTCATCGGAAGTCTTCTCCGTCTTGACGATAGCCCCTGACAGCGGGTGAGCAGTCTCTTCGAACTCCTTGGGGTACACGACATAAGCCGCCTCCTCAAGTTCGATCTGCTTCTCCGGAGGAATACCCTTAATGTGGATGGTGTAACGCTCACCACGAAGCGCGTCAACGGCCTCCTGATATTCGAGGTCAAGCCACTCAAGCTTCTCAGCCTGATCGACAGACGGTGATGCCGTGTTAGCGATACGGAACTCTAGAAGCTTCCGCTCCTTATCCGTGTCAAGCATCTTCTGAATGTTTCGCTCGTCAAGATAAACGGCCACGTCGAACTCCGGGTAGCTACGTCCCTGCACGGCAAGAGCGAAGTCGAAAGTCTCTGGCGTGGTTACAGCGTTCACTGCATCCATAGCCTTCTGGACGTTGGGGGTGATGTTAAGCTCTTCAGCCATTGTTGGTTCCTCCTATAAGTAACTGATGTACGGCACATAGTGTAGCACACAGAACAAACCCCCCGACCAGTGGCCGAGGGGTCTATGTTGTCCTTGCTAGGGTTAGCTGAGCACCGAAGTGTCAGTTGCCCCTGCATATGTGGCTGTGATGGTCGCCGAACCGGATGCGATACGAGTCGCAACGCCGTTCTGGGACACCTTCACCTTAGTTGCGTCGGAAGACGACCAGCGAACACCACGGGTGAACTTTCGAGCGTTCACAGTAGCGCTAAGCTGCAGATGTGCATTGGTCGCCAGCGTAGCAGTAGCAGGCAGTACATCGACGGTAAGCGTAGTCGCAACCACGGCGTCGATATAAGCTTCACCCTGAGGGAGGAAGCCGATAGTCTCACGGAACGCCTCTTCGCCAGTGATCGCGTGGCTGTAGCCACCGGTCATGACCTTATAGACGTCGATGAGGTCGCCTGCAGCAGCACTGCGAGTCAGACCGCCAGTATAAGTGGCCGTATCATTCTCGCTAAGCTCGCCGTCAACTTGAATAGTAATCCAACCCACGGTCCTCGGCTCCGCGAGCGCCGCATACGTTACCGCGTGCGAGTTGCTCATGTCGTCAAAGTCCTGCGGGAGGTAGAGGCTAATGCCACCACCATACTGAATCGCGCCACGGTCAGACACGTTAGACTTCGACGCAAGCGACGGGTCATTGTTCGTGTTAGACGCGGAGAGATTAAAGTCGAAGTCGTTCCACGAAATGTCATCAGTGATGATGCGTCCCGCGTTAACCTCAGTCGGTGTGGGCTTAGCCGGGCTGCTGAATGCGTTAGCCGCGTGCCAGCGAACCTGAATATTTCCCGAAGCGGGAAGTCGAATGTCAGTCATTGTCTATACCTTCCTTAGCTCGCGACCGTGTAGTTCCAGTTTACCCAGCCCTTATTAAGGAAGTTCTGGGTAATTCGTGCGTTCTCTCCACTGGACAGAACCGGAACCCGGAAGTCAGTAGACACTGCGGCCATTTTGATTCGGTCGTCCTCCGCAAAGGCCACATCCGAATCCTTACCGATTCGCAGAATTGCGATGAACTCACGATCAGGGAAGGAGATACGCTCACGCGTTCCGTTGAACACTCCGGCTGCCGTGCGGTCTGCGTCAAGCAGGGCCGAGTACACAACAGTAGGGTTGTCAAACGTAGGGGTAGAGATACCAGCCTTCGAGCAGAAGGTAAGGCCGTCGTCGGTGTCGGGATCGCCAAGAGTAAACTCGGTCTCGTCCTCCCACAGAGCGCACGTTACGTTATACACGAGAGCACCATTCAGCTCGGCTGCGGTAGGAGCGTTGCGATCAGCAAATGCCTCCGGCTCCGCAAGCGCGAAGAGAATGTTCTCCCGATAAAGGCGTTCATTTGCCATTGGGTTATTCCTCTCGATTCCCGGTCCAAACCGGGGCGATCAAAGTCTCAGCACCGGGTGGTGCGTCAACTATAGTCTACCGGATTTACTCTTCCGAGGCCGGCTTGGTTACCTCGACCTTTGCGGCCGGGGTCTTCTTGTGGTCTTCGAGGTACTCTTCAGCCGTCTGAGACTTGTACTTTTCGGACTCGTAGCTCTTGGTGCCAGCCGGAACCTCAACGAGATATTCCTTCAGACCCGGGAGCTTGAGGTAGATAGCCGGAACTACAGCCACCACCCCGGACGCCGTGTTAAGTGCGTGAATTGTCTTTGCCATTTGTTTCTCCTATTTACTGGGTGAGGTAACTGCCCACACCATTTTGTGTGATATTAAACGAGAACCGCTGCGTCTGGTAATAAAGAACCGGTCGCACGGAATACTGTCGGGAACCATAGTCTGTAGGTCCACCGTCCGGAACTAGTGGAGTAGCGCCAGAAAGCTTCTTCCCAATGAGTTGATCCACCACGAACGATAGAGCATCAGCCACGTCCTCTTCAACAGAACCCATACCGATGATCTGGAACCACGAGTTGTAGTCGTCGTTACGTGCACCCTTAATGGACTTGCCCTTAGTGGACTGGTAAAGCTGTCCATACTGAAGAACAAAAAACGGGTTTACTTCTTCTCCATCACGGGGAACCTGCTCGTCCTCAGGGATAGTGCTCCTGTAGAAATCAAACTGAGGGAACTCATTCTCTAGAAAGAACTTTATTTCACGCTGTATAGCGCTAAGATCAAAGGGCATCGACAATCCTCTCTATTGCGCGGTCCATAGCCTCATCAACTCTACCACGCATGAATACTTTCAAGTGGGCAATTAGGCCCATACCAACGACGGCATCGTTACCGTCCAACCGAGGGCGACGGAAACCTGTGGCCGAGAATCCCTCGTCCTGATACCCGAAGTACTTCTCGTATATGTTAATCCAACCAACGTCAAGACCAACACCCTGTCCGCGAAAGACACGGAAGTCTAGTGCGTCTCGCATGTCTCCGCTATCCACACGACCCTGACCACCAGACGTCCTGCCAGCCTGTCCGAATGATTGCGTCCACGGCTTACCCGTACCCGCTGTCTCGACTACTCGACGGGCCTCATCCTTGCCCTCTTCACCGGCAACAGTAAGCTCTTGCTCGATGATACTCTTCAGGTCCTTAGCCATGGCAAAGTAGGGTGCTCCTCCTACAGAGCCACCCCTCGTGCGAGTGTACTGAAGGCCCATTAGGTACCTATCGACGCGCCCTGATCCATGATCGTCTCAATACGACGATCCCAAGCATATGAACTGTTAGTAGTTGCGGTGATAACGAAGAGTCCGTGTTCGAACTCCGGTCGCATTCCACCGTCTACGACGTGGATTCGGTAGCCCTCAAGGATAAGTTCGGGGTCAGCCTGCTCAGATAGTGGAATATGGAATACCACTGTACGGGCAGAGATTGCCTCCTGACGGGCCGTAGCGACGTTAGGCCACCGCACTGCCTGAATACGCGCAATACCCTCCCACAGGACCACTGGTGCCGCGCCAGAGGTACTTCTGTCCTTGGTGTTGGTCAATCGTGAGTATTCACCACCAGAAATCTTGGGATCAATGATCTGAATGGTGGCATTAAACCACTCTCCGACCACTGGCTGCATTACTTCACTGATACCGGCAATGTCGATTTGGCCGGCCTTAGGCCCATAGATGCCCATGCTTACATCCAGAACGTGTACGTGTTGAGAATAGGCACCGTGAAGTTGGGCGGGTAACTATCCGTGTCATACATACCGAAGAATTCGTCCTCACCTGCAGCCGCATTCTCAGCAGCTACCTCAGCGGAAAGACGCTTAAGAGTTGCCTCAATACCTCGCATGATAGCGGGGCCGTCAACCTCAAGGTCCTCGGACTTCCACTTCTTAAGCAGTAGCGCCTGAGACATACCAACCTGAGACAGAACCCAGATCGCTACACGCTTGGGGTTACTGTTGTTCATCGAACCAAGAACCTCAAGCTCTTCGTCCGAGTACCACGCGTACTGCCCCTGTCCAGCGACAGGGGTTTCAAGGGGTGCTGCTGTAGTATCTCCTACAAGCACACGCACCTTACCCGCTACGGTATCGTAGTCGGGCGGGAATGCCCCCACATTTTCGTCAGCCATTATAAATCCTCTCAAAGTCTTATATAACCAAGTGTACCGCATAGCAACATCCCGCCACGGGGAGGAACCATGGCGGGATGCGCGGTCTGGATTAGCTGAAGTAGGGGGTGCTCTTCAGTTCAGCTACGTGCGTAGCCAGATAGGTACGCACAGCGGCCAGATCAGCGAACGATGCCGGAACCACAGTGAGTGCCGTGGACGCGATATCACCCACAACAACCAGCTTCTGCGGTCGGACCTTGGGGTGTGCTGCGTCATACGCGTTCTGCGTCACCTGAGTGATGCTTACGGGCTTGCCTTTAATTGCTGCCATTTTACGCCTCTTTCTAAGGGATAGGCTTTTCGCACGGAATGTGCTATTTCAGTTTACCCTAAAAACGGGGAAAGCCCCCGACCCGAAGGCCGAGGGCTACTTCCCTTGGTTTGCTTACGCGACGCCGGTTCCGTTGGACCAGACGATAAGCTCTCGCGTCCAGAGGACACCCTTCGTGAACATACGCAGTCGGAAGTCCGCACTGTCGTTGTTGAAGGAACCCTCGAACGGGCTGACGTCGCCGCCACCCACGTAAGAGCCGGTGTTACCCTCGACGCGAAGCTCAGGAACCTCATGTCCGACAAGTCGGAGAAGTTCGAGAACAGGACGCCGAGCGTTGTTCGCCTTGGGGATAAGGAACCACTGCGTGCCCGTGATGAACTCGCTCTCGATAAGCTCAATACCCGCGAGCGGATTGTAGCCGTTAATCGTGAACTGGTATCCACCATCCTCGTAACCGAGGGGGCCTGCAACGTTGTTGAGGATGTACTCAACCCACATGCGCTGTCCAGCCGGGATGAGGAGAGTCCAGCCGCCTGAAACAACGATCTTACGATCATTGAGTTCACGCTCGCCGAGCTCGATCATCGCACGGATGAGTGCGTTGCGGGAGATAGGTGCGTTCGGAAGAACGGTAGCCGTGTCCTCGCCGTAGGGGATTGCTCCACCATCAAGCTGCTCAGCAGAGGTAACACCCGTCAGGAGGGCATTGAAGACCTCCCACTCGTCGGTGTCCTCAGCGATAATCTTCATCTGCTCAGGCAGGGCCTGAAGGAATCCGACAGCATCGTTAATGAACGCCTCGAAGGTGAATCCGGTCTTGAAACCACGCTTGATGATTCCACCGACCTGCTGGCTTGACTCCTGCTCAAGGTAGGCATACGGGTAGTTAGCGCCCTCGGGGATTCGCGGTGCAACAAACACCGGGTCACCCGATCCGAGGGTTCCACTAGCCGACCAGTCCGGTCGCAGGGAGTAAAGCGTAACGTTACGGAAGTCCGAAACCTGTCGGGTCGTCGCAATGGACGACCAGTTACGGTTCTGGAACTCGTCGAAGTCCGCGAGGACGTTGAGCTCGGCGAGATACGCAAGGTTGAAGACGGCATCCGAAGACACCATAGCCTCTTCAAGCGTACCCTTGGAGGAACGAGAACCACTCATGGTCTCTTCAACAAGCTGGGCTACGGCCGCAACCTTCTCCGGAGTAACACCCGGGACGGCCTTAAGGCGACCGTCGAGGTTCCACTCGTTTTCGTAATTCTTAGTCATTATTAGTCTCCGATTCGAACGGGCAGCTTACCCGCAGTCTTGGTCCACTCAGTGGGGTAATCCACCTTGCCGTAGGCCGTGTTACTCGAAGAGGCGAGCGTAAGCGCACCACCAGAAGTAATGTAGACCTGAACGCCCTGGGCCGTCGAAGTGGGGGCCGGGGTCGTACCCGTGCTAACCACATCGAAGTTCCAAGTGCCGTCATAAGCCAGCGTGGTTTCCTTACCCACAAGGCTGACTCCACCGTTCGGGTAGGTAAGCGTAGTAACGCCACCACCGATGGGGATATCTGCCGTGGTTACGGTCTTAGTTGCGTCACCGGAGTTAGTCAGCGCCACGGCCGGACGAGCATCAGCAGGGTCCAGAAGCGGGGTACCCGCAAGGACGGTAGCCGAGAGCGTGCGAACACGGGTGTTCTTCTCTTCGTACTTGTAAATCATGTTCTTAGTCATTGCTTAGCTCCATCGGGGAATCTTGAAGTTGGGGGTTTCAGAGTTAAGGGACTCATTCACTACCACTACATTATCACGCTTTGCGCCCCGGGGTGCGGGAGCGAGCTCCTTCTTGGTCTCAGCCACGATCGACACAGCCCCAGCCAGCGAGTCAGTGATATCTTCACCGATACGCGCCGCAGCCTTAAGCGACTCCTTGACCACCGCAGGAATGTCAGCGTCGTCAATAGACTTCTCAACCTCCGCGATGCTCGTGAGCGCCTCCGCAAGCTTGACTACAACAGCAGCGTCAACAGCCGCCTCATCGGCAACTCCCTGACGCTCCACGAGAGACTCGCTTACGAAAGTGTCGAACTTGGTGGCAAGGCCGGTGAGCGAACCCGTCAGGGTCTCCCACATTTCCTTAGTAATATCCACGTTGTTCTCTCCTTCATTATCCTCACTGTCAGCGGCTGCTGCAGCGAAAAGACTTTCTACCTGATATTTAAGTCCTGAACCTTCAAGTCCAGCGAACGCTACCAAGTCTACAGTATTGTCACGCCTAAAGACGAGTTCAGTTACGTTCTTAGTTCCACGGGCGGTTCGTGCAGCAACGTGCACGGAAGCCTCAATGTTTTCGCCGGCCTCTTCGAGTACCTGTGCGTAACGGGGGAACGGAGTAAGGAAAGCACCAAGCTCACCCTCTTCGTCGTTCCAGAACGCACCCTCTTCAAAGACACCTACCTGATCGCGGGGGTCGCGGTCCTCTGTCTTGGCGTGGCCGAAGTAGCTCTTCGTGCCAGCCGGCAGTGCGATGTGTCCCGTATTCTTCAGGGCGTCCTCGCTATAGAACCCGTTCATGCCCTGTCCGGGCTTAGCAACAGTAACGTACCAGCGCTTGCCCTTCTTGACGGGGGTTCCGGCGCTCTCTTCGAGTGTGATTAGATCAGTCATGTTATGTCTCCAATGTTACCAGAGTTAGCCAACAAGGTCAGTCTGAGTACCAGACTTGGCCTTACTGTCTAGATTCCGATTCGTGTTGTCTATGCCAGAAAGCTTTCCGGACGTACCTGAGTTACCCTGCCTCGAAAGGGGGTCAAGCCCCGCTTCCGCTGCGGCTGCCGCATTCTCCATGGCCGTCAGGAATCCAAGAGCGTTCTGTGCCTGTGCGTACTCTTCCACGTCAGGTGCATCTGCATGAAGCGGAGCAACCGACAGTGCCTCAAGAACAGCGGCGCGGTACTCGTCAGCCCAGAGGCCACCCACCGTGCGAGCGGTAGAGAGCGAACTGATCTGGCGGTGCACCGGGTCTTCGGTGATCTTCGGGAAGTTAATGGTCAGGCCCTCAAGTCCCATAGCAAGGAATACCCTGCGATAGAAGTCAGCCCAACGACGCTGACGCGCACGAGCCATAGCAACGGTAGGACCATCCAGCGACTGAAT
The DNA here is from genome assembly GCA_025802455.2 of Iodosphaeria phyllophila. Taxonomy (NCBI): domain Eukaryota; kingdom Fungi; phylum Ascomycota; class Sordariomycetes; order Amphisphaeriales; family Iodosphaeriaceae; genus Iodosphaeria; species Iodosphaeria phyllophila. Next base: position 13,910 of record JAOYMO020412634.1, on the reverse strand, counting down.
AGCAGCGGACGCTCCATCAGCCATTGACAGGAGGGCGTTGGTGGAAACTCCGGTCGAGCTAGCAACCATGGCCGCTAGGGCCCGGCCGTCAGCCATATCAACCTGTCCCGCCTTAGGCATAGCCGAGAGCTCAGTGCCGGCTGTCATAGCCGCGACTCCTGCACTCCTGCGCTGACCAGCAAGAGAAACACCGGCAGTCTGGGCCTGAGTCTTGCTCTTGCCAACCACCTTCCATGCGATCATGTTCAAAGCCTTAAGAAGACTAGACGCGTCACGAATGTACTCGCTGTACGCCCATGCGTAAGGAAGCGCCGGGAATGCATCCGGAATACCCCAGTGACCCGTGGTGGGCACGTTGACACGCTGGTCAATAACCGTCCACTCGTGGTTTACTGGGCTGTTAGCAATCTCATCGACCGTATCGTTACCGAGACTCTTCCACTCGACAACAGGAAGCCACTCGATAATCTGTTTGGTCTTGCCGTTGAAGTCAGTACGGCTGTGGCTCCACTGGTAGTAGGCCGTTCGAGCCGGGAAGTCCGGGTCAACTGCACGGTTGGTAATCTCAACAAAGGGGATACGAAGAATGTCCCCCGTTCGGGTGTTATACGCCACGAACAGGTTACCCACGTTAAAGCAGGTACGTTCAAGCGACTCGTATCCAGCCTCGCTAAACAGAAGCTCCTGAACCGAAATGTTATCAAGCTTCTTCTGGTAACGCGGCTTAATCTTCTCCCCGTCCTTAACTTCGATTTCGAAACCTCGGCTGAAGATGGGGTTATACCGCAGTTCAAATGCGTTCTTAAGCAGCGGGTTACCAACAGACTGAACTTCAGCCTTCTTGGCAACATCCTTCAGGATGCTCAGTGAGAAGCCGTCTTGCTTCTTGACCTGACCGAGAATACCCCAGCCCTCGTCCTCCGTGCGGAGTCGAAGCATGGCAGCAGCGGCCTCATCGTAGCTTTCCTGAAGCTGATCGACCTGTAGCCTGAGTTCGGCCTCCGAAGAACGGACACCGGACTCAGACACAAATCCATATGTTTCGTTAAACTGAATCATTTATATACCTTTTCTATAAGTCTTGACCCAGTTTACACTACGTTTCTAACTAGGTTTACCACCCGAATGTAGAGCCACCGTAAAACTCATTTCCGTAGGCAACATAGTCCTGTGGGTTACGAGAGACCTGCTCGCCCGGCTGAACCTGAGCGGCAACGCCCATGCTGTCCACGGTGGAATACCACACGGCGTCAGCACGGTCAGGAGACTTAGCTCCACGGTCCTTCATATCTTCCTTAGACTCGATCTGCAGGACCGATCCATTGACCACCTTTGCACGGATACCACGGAACTCATCGAGCAAGTCGAAGTCATCTTCGTCAAAGTCAATCTCACCCGCGTTCATGCGGCGCTTCAGTTCTGAGAACGCGTATGCACGAAGGTTAAGGAACGACCGGCGATCGATGCCCTTCATATCGTTACCGTAAACCTCGAACATGACGTAGCTCTGGTGACGCTGGTCAACTTCCCACATGTCATAGATAGCATCGAACAGACCCGCACCAAGACCACCACCGGCATCGATGTTCACCGCCTCGACCCCGTATTCAAGCGCGAGCCTGTCAATACGCTGGGCCGAGCCCAGACGTTCGGGGTTGTTAGATGTTACGGGCATCTTGTTCCAAGAATCTACGTGTCGAATGTAAAGACCCGCCACTCCCGTGTTTACCGTAGGCACGTTGGTCTCAGGGTCGGTCTCCCAAACCCATCCTTCTTGGCACTGGTACACCTGAGTGGAGTCAACACCCATTCGAGCGACGTCAACGCCGAATCGAAGCTTGGGCTGCTGTGCGTCAGGAACTACGACCGTCCTCATGGAACGCGAGATAACCTCTTCGGGGAACAGGCCAACGCCGTTGTCCCATGCCCACTGTCCAAGGACACGAGCAATGTAACGAGGGTCGTCCTTTCCACCGTAACGGGTCTCTGCCTCATCGAGGAACTTAGGCCCGGACATACCGGTCACCCTAGTAGTATCAAAGCCCGGTTCGTTCGTAATCAGCGGTGAATCCATCACCGAGATATGGATACGAGTCCAGTTCTTGTTACCTCCTCGACCTTCGGGGTCAGGCCACAAACGGGCCATGGCGCACGAGGGATCAGTGGGGTTTGCCAGAAGTAGGATGCAGTTCTTTTCACCAACGGCAATAACTTCGAGGGCGTTCAGGAAGCCGTCACTAAGACCAACGGCCTCGTCACCAATAGCGAGAAGGTAGGTGGCGTGTCGTCCCTGAAAAGCGATATCACTCTTGGAGTCCGGGGGTTTACGTCCCTGTCCGAGTGTCTGTCCATCCTTAAGCTTGAACTTGTTATCTCCGGTGATATATCCGGGAAGCTCGTGGTCAATGATGCCCTGCTCAAAGCGAAGGTGCATCTTGGCGTGCATCGTTCGGATAACTGCCCAAATAAGGTCAACCTGATCCTTAGAGGGGGCAGTGGTCGCAATGAAGGTTTCCTCTTCCAGAGCGGGGTGAGTATCCCACCACCACAGGCAGATTACACCGGCAACGAAGCTCTTACCTACACCGTGGCCGGCAGCTACCGCAACACGGCTGTTATTACGAACCGCGTTAGCAATCTCCCGCTGCTTGCTCCAAAGCTGCACGCCCAGCATGTCCCACGCCCACTGGGCCGGGTCATTGACGTACTGGCGCTTGCGCTGGTCAATAAGCATCTGCTGTCGGATCATCGGGGAAATGTCCGACAGGAATCCGAGTTCCGAAGCCTTAGTCATCAGCACGTGCCTGAAGGTACTCAAGTGCACCCGGGAGTGCCTCGTCAAACTCCGCGTAAATAATGTCTGTGTCCATATCCGGGAACTTCCTCTCGATGGAGAGAATAGCCCTGTCTCGTGCGATCTTGAACGCTTCGAACATTAGCTCGGCCTGAAGGGACGTGACCAGCTTAAGCTGCCCATCTACCGCCTTACGTCGCTTGTCCACCTGTTCAAGAATCGTCTTAATAGCAGCAAGCTGTACCCGCTGCATAGAGGCCCACGCCTCATCGTCAATACCGTACCTGCTAGAGCGCTCACGAATGTCATCGATCTGCATACCAATCTCGGCAAGCAAAAGCTTCTCTTCCATGAGGTCATCGCGCCAACTCTTGTTATCAAGAATTGCCACCAGTCGCTCAGCTACCTCAGTAGCCGGGATTCCTGTCATAGCGGAAATCTCGTTAAAGCTACGCCTAGCATTACGGAGCATGAGCCGCGTTAGAGCCGGTGACTCCACCAGTGGCTCAAGAGCTACAGCTTTCTCTTCCTCGTTAGCCGGCATAGTACGTATGACTAGCTGAGCCTTAAGTGCTTGGTCTTCCTGTTCCCTGAGGCGCTCTGCGTCAGTGGGCAGTGAAATGTTCTTTTCCTTGGGCATTGTTAATCCTCCTGATACAACAGTCTAGCGTAAGCGGCTACACCCAAGTCATGATCCATCATCGCAATCCGCAACTGGGTGTCGGTTATCTTCACGTTCTTTACGGCCGCACGGCGTACTGTCACGTCCTCATCGAACAAGAGCTCTGTTAGGGCAACCACCCCTATCTGGGGGTGACTGGCAGCAATCGCACGCAGAGCGGGGTTATCACTGGACGCGAACTTATTAAGCCGGCGCATCTTGGTATTAGTCCACTCGGGTACGCTTCTGGGCAGCGGTACGTCACATGCGGCGTTCCACCGCTTAGCGCGTCCGACAATAGTTATACATGACATAGAACAACTATTCTACACCCACACACTGTTTTCGGAATTGTCAAAAATACGAATCAGAATTTTTTGGCATACAAAAAGCCCCCGACTCAAAAGAGCCGAGGGCTTAATGCGTAGTACTACACTACTGGGTTATGCCGGAAGGGCACGAGCCTTTTCAGTTGCGAGCTCTTCTGCCGTCTTAGACAGGTTGAGCTTAGCAAGCAGGCTAGAGAGGGCGTATCCGATACCAAGAACGGATGCCACGATAATCTGGGGCTGTCCGGTAAGAATAGCCACAAAGGGCGATCCAGCCGTAGCCACAGCACCAAGAACGATACCCACCGTATAGATGACGTTTCGCGTCTTAGCGCTGAACTTGGACGTTACTCGGGAAGCCGTAACCTGAAACTGTTCGTTGTTACCGATTTCATCGATGGTGTGAACCACCGTCTCGATAACCTCAGGAAGCTGGACCTCGACTGCCGCAGCAGCCTTAGCGGAACCAACAACCTCAATCTCGCCAGTTGCGACGGTTACCTTGTTCTCGGCATCCACAGTGGGCTTAGAGTCCGCGAGAGCAGCCGCAGCCGCCTTGTTCGCAGCACGGGTCTTCGCTGCCTTCTGTGCCGGTGTGAGAGTCTCTGTCATAGTTCATTTTCCTTTAATGGCAGCTTTCGCACTGCAGAAGGTCCATGGGATCAACTGGTACTGCGTAGCCGCCAACGTTGGTGTCATTTTCGTTATTCAAACTGTTCTCCTAGAAAAGGGTTGGAGTGTCCAGTCTACCACTAGTAGCCTCTGACGGTGAGGGGTTTTTAAGGTACTTAGCCGCTGATGCCACCGTATACCCACCCCCAGTGTAGGTGTCAAGACGACCAGCTACATACAGGGCACTCATAACAGATGCACCCGCAAAGATAGCCCCCCGTGCGTAGTCCCCACCACTACCCATCGTGTATACACCCTCAACCGATTGAGAAGCATTAAGGGCCACATCGAACTCGTAAGCCTGACCATCAACTACCATAAGTAGCCCCCAAGACTTCAACTCGAACTTATCGTTGATAAGACTCGGCTCCTCAGCCAGAAGCTCCCTAAACGCCGGAACCCACTCATTGTTGATCCATCGCCTAGCATCAGGGTAAACGGACTTGTCGTAGGTAGGAAGGTCCCCGTACTGCAGAACGTCCCCCGCACGCAGTGTACCGGAGATACCGTAGATGACATTGCCATTAGCGAACACCTTCGGAGCTACGAGGCTTGACGCCTCATGCCCGTTGGTCATCATGGAGTCCCAGCCCATCAGAACGTCATCAGTGCCCTGCACCATGATTATGGTCGTCATTCCTCTTCACTCCATGTAACGGTGCCATTGTGCCAAAGGTTCAGCGTGATTGTCTTTTTCTCGCCCTCACCGTGGGATAGCACCACACTCTCCACAAGAACGCGCTCAACAGGAACAAGTGGAACAATAGGGCCCCAGCCATCGTCATCCTTAAGCAGTCTCATTAGTTTCCTTCTTAGGTGCGGCCTTGGGGGCTACCTTCTTGGCGGTAGGCTTAACATTCTCCACTACGGTGTCCACGATCTTGTCGGGTCCGAAGTACGCATCAGTAACGGCCTTAGCCAGTTCCTTGTTCGGCCACTCAGTCCACTCAGTCGCCAGCTTAAAGTACTGCCCCGGAACGTACATAGGACGCCCATCACGGTACTCCTTCACATAGAAGAACCCCTCATCAGTCATACCCTCAATACGGATACGCTGCGGGTTCAGATCGTACTGTTCAAGAAGCGACCTAATCTTTACATAGTCGGGCTTACTCATGTGCTACTCCCTTGTCCTGTTCATTTAGATTACCGGCCGGAATCACGGGGTAATATCCCGCAAGCTGTACCAGTTCCATATAGTGCTCAATACTTACCTCAACCACTCGCCGGCCCTCAATGTGGACGTCCCCTAGCTGCGGATACTTGTCTTCGACCTCGATCAATAGTTCGTGACCGGTGTCTGGGTTAACCAGCTTGATACCCATCTTTGGGCTTTGGGCCTTGACCGTATTAAAAATCTCAACCATGCTTACCTTCCTTTTCTCTACGGGAGAGCAGCAGTTCTGCAACCCTCGCCTCACGTACCTTACTAGCAACCACCGCAGTCTCAAGCCTCTCGATTCGAGCCCAGTAGCCCTTAACGGTGACTTGTTCAGCAGCAGTCAGCTTACCCCTATGGTAAATAGCAGACAACTCTTCGAGGAGTCTGTCAATCTCTTGCTCTGTGTAATCGCTCATACAGGTACCCTAACAGAAGGCCTGCTGAGTATACACAGACCGTGCGCTAGCCACATCGAATCTTTCGATTAAGAATGCAGGAATATTTTTACATTTACCTTTCGGATTCTTGCGGATTTTTCTAGAATCAAAATTTCGAAAAACGGTGGGGGACATGCGCGCCCTACCCCCTATGCCTTTTTATAACAATTGCACACCATTGAATCCTTTCGACTTGTGCACGTGCTCTCTTTCTGCTAAGCGACAACATTCTTTGTTGGTACTGCCAACTTCTCAAATGTTGGTACTACCAACACACAGACTTTAAGTTGCACTCTCTAGCTATCCATGATTGAATGTACTTACTGAGGGCGAAGCAATGGGTTTCCCCCGGTTATCTGAAAGGCTAGTCATCATGACGGTTTCAACGATTGTTACCCCCGCCACTCCCGCTACCCCCGTTGAGCGTACCAACGCCATTAAGGGACTGCGTGACAAGGGCGACCGCTACGGCCACGCGGCTATCGCGGGTCTGGCAAACGAACTGGCTCGTGCCCTCGACGGCGACAAGCTCCCCAACGGGGTGGCCGCAAAGCTCGTGGAATCCACGGGCTACGACAAGGGCACGGTCTCGCGTGTCGGCAAGGTGGTTCGGACCAACAAGTCGGCTCGTAACGCCGCGCTCAAGTTCGACGTGATCCACGCTGACGACACCCCCGAATCGCTGTCGGCAGCCGTCGTGCTCGGTCTGAAGTTCAAGCGCGTGGCATCCACGTCCAAGCCCCGTGAGCCCAAGGGTGCGCCTGACATGCTCGTGGTTCTGTCGGCGTGGCTCCTCGAAGCTGACAGCGACAGCGGGTTCGAAGCTCGTAAGTCACAGATCGCCGACGTTCTCGCCCGTATCGACGACGAGCGTGCCACGGCGGTAGCTGCGGCTGCTGCACTCGAAGCCGCCTAGTAGCGCTGGGTTAGCTATCAACCCTCACCGGTTGGTAGCTTTCCTAGTGTCACTAGACGCTACTTGAAAACTACAAAGGGGAAACCAACATGATGAAAGCGCTAGCACTGTGCGCCATGTTCGCTATCGGCGTAGCAATGCTGCTTGCCGGTACAACGTGCCGCACGGAAGATTCGTACCACTGTGTATGGATCGGACCCCTACAGGGAAACCACAAGGGGAACATCGTTATCAACGGAACTGACGACTGGGTATCCATCCAGTTGCCGACATTAGGAGAATAATGGAACTCGACACAACCCATTGGTACTTCATTGGTACGGACTGCGTGAAAGTACCGTGTGTGTATCACGACCTCCTGCACGACGGAGACTGTGCGCCAGTGCCCGAGGGCGCTAGCTAGAGAGAACCCCGAGCCTTAATTGGTTCGGGGTTTTTCTATGCCCTCTTTTGCACGAGAGTATGTCGTGCGTATCGTTCTTCGGGGGCGAAAGTTGGTACTGCCAACTAAGGTCAACTGTTTATCGGGGGGAAGAATGCAAAAGTCACCTTAATGTCTGCCAGACACACGTGGGGGTAGGATTTCGTCAATTTGGACAGGCTCGCGCTTGAATACGATTTCCCCGTTCGGGGGGCAAAATATGACCTCAAATAACCTAAATAACCAGATTAGCAGGATGCCCCTATATAACTGTATAAATGTATATATACACTTATACACATTTACTATAAAAAGTGTATATTTGTATTTATACACTTATACAACATGTTATAGGCACCCTGCTATTCCTGTTATTCCTGTTATCCAAACCGCAAAAGTGGACTGTTTTGTACCCCATTCGGGGTACTTTTACCCCTCGTCATACCGTGCGACACACAAGAAGTGTATAAAACACATGCCCCTAAATAACATGTGTTATTTGCCAATATACACTTTTTAGGCCCTAAAATGACCGTTTTCAATGTGTATAACTGTATATATACACTTATACACTTTTACGCTTTTGAGCCCCTTTTGGTGCTGCTGACCTTTAGCTATCTATCTGATTCGCACGCTTTTCCCACGGGAGGACGGAACGCTCTTTTGAGTACGCACAAAGCTGCCTGTATGAGTACGCGTCTCACACGGGGTATTTCGCACGAGCTTGTAATAAGCGCTCTCTGTTTGCGTTTTCTAATTAGGAAGTTCCCGGCTTTCGTGATAGTCTTTATGTAGTGGATCAAGTGAGCCACTCGACACCAAGATGGTGTTGGCAGTACCAACTTCTAACCAATGAAAAACGGCCAAGAAGTTGGCAGTACCAACTGAACACGCTGCACGGAGAGAGACCGGGATTACAGCCACTCTCTTAAACCGCTAACGGGATACTAGCCGCGACATACTTCGGCAAACCGCCCTTGGGACTCCGCGCAGAAAGTTGGCAGTACCAACCGCTCCAAGCCTACGGGCCTCAAATGGAGTCCATAACACAATAAGGAGAGTAGCCGTGGACATACCGAAACCCACTCCACCTAAGACGCAGCAACTAGGCGTCAAGCCGCCGAACGTGGCGGTTAAGAAAACAAAGCGGCACCCCCCGGCTCCTCACCTGACGCACAAGCCGTTCGCCAATACGGCACTGGCGCAGTTGAGCGCGAGCCTGAGGGCAAGCTAGCGTCAAAGAAGTAAAAAGGCCCGTAGTCGCGTAAAGCGTAACGGTACAGTCTTCATATAAAGGGAGACGATGAGGAGTTCAAGTCTCTTCCGGGCCACGCTGCCAGATGTTGGCAGTACCAACAACAACTAAAAATCAGGAGTCAAGATGGACCTTTCTCCCAAGTCGGCCACCGACCACGTTGCAACGCAGCAGGTCGAGGCAAGCAACAAGTACAAGTCCATGACGGCCGAGGCATTGGGGCTTTCCCCCGTTCCTCCGGCCGTTGACACGTTCGCTTGAGTTCTTACCCGTTGAGGTAGTCTCGTCCCTAGGTACTTTAGAAACCTAGGGGAGGGGCGGTTCCAACGGGAACCTGTTTGGCCTAATAGTAGAGAACATGCCGTGGCGAAACTACATCATGCGTGTAGTCAGACTATCGATACGTGCGGCAGGCCAAATATCCGACAGATAATTACCCCGCTGTCGGGCCCTTTCGTTTCCCCCGGCCTAGGTGTGACGAAATCCAGCTATCAACATGAGGACACTCCTAAATTGTTGGTAGTGCCAATAGCTTATCTTCGGACAGCGTGATTGGCGGCAAGGATCGTAGCTCAATAGGCAGAGCAGGCGGCCCCGGAAACGGGTAACTGCAAAGGTTGCTGGTTCAAGTCCAGCCGGTCCTACTTTGCTGCACGACGATTCGGGACTTAATGTACCGTTTTGATCGTGTATGGGGTTCAAGTCCCCAGCGGGAGAATGGCTAGCCAACTTATCTCCCGCGCATGGCTTGGTGCAGCTTGACTGCCTCGATGAAGCTCCACCCGCTTGCGACGGGCTAAAGAAAATGGAGAAAGTGCTAAACCGTGCGAATGCGAGAAGAGCACGGTAGTTGGCAGTACCAACTTTTGGTCAACCCAGTGGTACTAGCCAACTCGTTACCCATCAGATAGAGTCGCCTACCGGCTGAAAAATGTCGGTAGGCGGTTCGGTTACGATGGGTAACCGTTATAAATACACATAGGAGTCATTATGACCACCAAGAAGATCGTCACCAAGTCGGTTGTCACGTCTGTTCCGATTCCGGTGCAGGTTACCGTGTACTCGGAAGAAGACCTCGTCAAGATGATCGAGCAGGCTGTCGCCGACAAGCCAGACGGGTACACGTACCAGTCCGAGTTCGGTAAGCAGTGCTCGAACTTCGCGCCGACGCTCGACGACATTGCCAAGTTCGGCCATGTGTCTAAGAAAGTGCCTGCCTGCATCATCGGCAACGTTCTCTCGAGGCTCGGGTTCACGGAGCACGACATGGGTTCTACAACGGGGATCAGCGGAGCGTTGGATTCCATCCTCAACAAGCGCCCCGACGTCGAGTTCACCCCGAAGTTCCTGTACTTCGGCAAGATCGCTCAGGCCACGCAGGACAAGGGTGCAACGTGGGAATCCGTTCTCGAAGCCGTTGTCGCAGCCCGTCAGGGTTTCAACAGCGTGTTCAACAGTGTCCGTGACGAGTACGCAGCCGCCGAAGCGGTAGCAGCAAAGTTCTAGCATTGCAGTAGGGTTACCCCGGAGTTTCAATAGCTCCGGGGTTTTCCCGGCTCTAATGGTGAGCTTTCAAAATAAAACAGGGAGCAAACATGAAGCAAAGAACAGTAAACGCCACCCTTGTGGTGACGAATGTCAGCAAGATCGTGGGTGAGTCCGGGTTCGACTATCTTTACAAGGAGAACTTCACCAAGTGCGAGAACTTCTCGTTCCCCAAGACGCACACCGGCCCCCGCTACGACATTGATCGAGTGCCGGCCTGTATCGTCGGGCAGTTCTTCCACAGCATCGGCGTCAAGTATCAAGAGTGCGGCAACGCGACTGCCGAGGCATCGGTACGAATGTTGCAGAAGTCTCGCCCGGACCTGCGGTTCACGGACACGGCGGTCCTGATGCTTGCATCCATGCAGGCAGTACAGGATGCGGGAGGAACGTGGGGACTTGCTAAGACGGCAGGTTTCCGCATCTACGAAGCCTCGCAGGAGTTCTTCAACCGCGATCACGTCGCCGAGCGGTAATGGTTGGCAGTACCAACTAGAAGTAGGGTTATCCCCGTGGTCACAAGCTACGGGGATTTTCCCGGCTCCAAGTTGGAGTTAAACTGAACAAAGGATTTAACATGGGAAAGAATATTCCTATCGAGTTCGAGGGCACTCGCCTCACGGAGAGTGACCGCCAGCAAATACAGTCAATGAACTTCTCGAACCTGCTTGTGCAGGACCTGAAGTTCTTGGTCGGGATCATCATTAGAGTTCGCGGCGGTGACTTCGTGTATCAGGAGAAGTTCGGTTCGGCGTGCAGGAACTTCGTCACCGGCCACCTTGGCAAAAAGGTACCTGCCTGCATCATCGGCAGCGCGTTCTACCTGCTGGGGATCGACTACCGCGAGTGCGGGGAGTCCGGAAACCTCACGACGTCGGCGTACAGCCTCTCTAAGACTCGCCCCGATATCGGTTTCAGCGAAGGTTTCATGAAGTTCGGCCTCGCGATCCAGTCGATGCAGGACTCTCGTGTGCCTTACGGAGCCGTGGAAATAGCGTTCGACAGCTTCGGTCGCATCTTCGGTATGTATACGAAGCAGTACACGCAGCCGTACAAAGTCATCGGGTAGTTGGTACTACCAACCTAGTCGTAGGGTTTTCCCGGTGGTGAAAGCTACCGGGATTTCCCGGCCTCAAGGTGGGGTCAATCAAATAAAGGATTCAACATGGACAGCAATCTGCTTAATCGTAGGGTTCCGCTCAAGTTCGAGGGTGGCGATCTCACATACGAGGAGAGAAGGAGCCTGCAGGTATCCATCGACCAGAACAGACTCGACGCCGACTTCTTGATGAGGGCCGTTAGGGTCATCGTCCGGATTCGTGGTAAGGAGTACAACTATCAGGACCACTTCGGGCCGGCCTGTGTCAACTTCGCGTTGCGTGGTGCAGACCTGCAGCCCGTTCCTGCCTGCATCATCGGTAGTGTCTTCTACCTCTTCGGGATTACCGAACGAGAGTGCACGGCGGGTGGGGGTATCGTCAACAGCGTTGACAGCGTGAAGAGGCATCTGCCCGAAGTCCAGATAACCAAGGGATTCCGTGATTTCGGTCACGTTATCCAGAACATGCAGGACAAGGGGGCCAAGTACGGTGCAGTTCTCGACGCCCTCAACTCGATGCGCATGGTGTTCACGAACTCGGTCACTACGGGCTACTACGAGCACCACGAAATCCCCACCCAGCAGTTCCGTAACTAGCAGTAAAGCGTCGAAACGCCGTGAGGCGTCGCATGGAGATAAGCTACCGTGCCTGATGAGACAGCCTAGGAGGGAAAACCAAATGTACCTTGCGTCAATGCACGACCCCATGATTTTGCTGAACTTTGTAATAATCGTGGTTGTAACGTTTGTGGGTGCTCTCGCCCTTTCGGCAATCATCGACCTTTTCCGACATTGGAGGAAGTAGTGTTCGGTATCCAACAAGTAACGGATGAACAACACTGGGCAGCGTTCCACGAGGGGCGACGCCAGCAACGTCCGCACACGTTCCAGTGGGTGTGGGAATCCGTCATGCCATGGGGTAGTAAGCCGTTCGAGGACTACAAGTTCGGAGAACTGGCGTCTCTTCATGCCTCATACTCTGCCGGGTGGCTTCATGGCCCGGATTTCGCAGTTGTTAATTTGACAAATGCGTTTAAAAGCAATAACCTTGGGCTTAACAAGGCCCACGTCCGTATTAGTGAACTAGAAGAACTATTAAAGGAGTCAGAATGAAAAGAGACCTACTCATCGTGCAATTGCACATCGTGGTAGCCATGCTCATAAACAATGGGCTCTACAACGCAGCCGACGCCGTTCAAGAAGCAATTAAGGAGCTCAGGAAATGACCGCAATTCGTAGCGTGTGCGCCCAGTGTGACCGACCGGCATGGCACTATCTTCATGCCCCGGATCACCCGTCCACCAAGAAGATCGTGGGGCGACACGCATTCGTTGTACCCGCCGCCGAGGAAGAGTTGGCACTACCAACTTCGTTCATCACGGACACGTCTTACGGCCACATCATTTCTGACTTTCTTCTGGCGGGAGTACTGCTGGCAGCCGGCTTCATCCTGAACAGTATCGGCAAGTAATGGAGCTCTTGGCGCGTTTTCAAGAGGCTATTATCAAGGCGTCTGACTCAGTTTTACGCCATGACAAGCTCGGGGTTCTGTGGGCTAACCTGCCCCCGGTATCCTCATACGCTTGGGCCAACGGTGACAAGATCATGAGTATCGAAGCTCACCGCCGAAAGAAGAAGATCGCCAAGATTTGGCCCGAGCTAGCAGAAATGCTGGACGAAATCGCCGACAACAGTCCAAATAAGGAGTAGTGATGTTCGACATAATAGAGTTCGTAAGGGACGGCCACGTCCTTTGGGCGGTAGACACGTCCCCGGAGAACTTTCCGTGGGCTGAGGCACACAACATTATTGTCGTGCGTCGTGATGAACCGTCCGTGCTTGCTACACGTTGGGCCACGTCCCCGTGGAGAGTCCCCGTGTATGTACCCAGAACCATAGCTAACTATAGTTATGATGCCCTCGACGAGGAACGTGACTACTGGATGGACTGGGAGATTAATGAGGCGGATTATCGCGAGTGGTGGGAGAGAACCTCTTTTAATTCCGTGCAGTATAACGACGGAGTAGTCCTCCCCAACTTCGAAGAAGCACGACAGATCATTTCATTTCCCGACGAAGCGAGCCGACGATGACTGAAATCAACGCAGAACCGAAACACCGGGTGGACGTTCACTGGGAATCGCCCTCCTGCGAGGCTCTAGCGGCCTTCCAGCGCACCCGTAGAAACTTCTCGGGTATGCGTCTGCCTAGGCATCGCCAACTCGTTAGAGGGGATTTGGTGACGTTGAACCAATCTAACGGTTCAATCGAAATCAGCATCGGTCAGGTCTTTCCTGACGGCAATTTCACGGGTGTCCAGACTCTTCCGGAGGATGTGCACGTTCGAATAATGTACGGCCGCGTCGATGAGACGCAGTTGGTACGACCAACAGAAGGGCAGTGGATACTGTGAAAAAGTTTGTTACCGTGTTGATTATGCTGGCAATTCTGGGTGTGATTGTCGGTATTATTGCGGTGATAGTTCTCTATCCGTTTCAGTTCTTTTCCACTGTTTACTGGTTTTTAGGTGTAGTCGGCGTGATCTGCTTCCTGACCGTCATTTACAAGGCAATCCTGAAGAGGGTTGAAACTTGGGGGATGTGGAAGTAATGCCTGCAG
>JAOYMO020411643.1:0-24877 GCA_025802455.2 Iodosphaeria phyllophila | reverse complement strand
TGCTTTCTGCTCTTCAAGGAATGACTTAAAGCCACCCTCGGTGTCTTGCTTGATTGTTTCCATCGACCCACTCTGATCTAAGAGTACGGCAATATGTGTGTAATCTGCTAACGTCATATTACTCCTAATTGATTTGCAATATCCTCGGCAATACGCCATGTATTTTCAATGGGAATGCCGTAGTCGCTTTCATTTGCTACGCCGAGATATACGGCGGTTTGTTCTAATGTTTCTGGCATGAACTCATGATACCGGCCCCGGTTGTCAACACGCCAGTCTTCAAATAACATTGAGCCTTGAATATCAATAACATCATCATCATGTACCAGCGCATGAGTCCAGGTATCAGGGGAATTATCTAGAAGAATGGCTGCGCCCAGTGTCTTTGCCAGGCACCAGGCCAGTCGCCAGCAGTCACCTTCAGTATACGCTAAAAGATAATCATGACTAACCGAAAATTGATTTCTCAAATTCATCAAGTCTTTCTTCGATAGTATCTAATCTAGAATGTACTTGTTTTAGATCAACCTTAGCATCTTCAATATCTTCGACTGCCTGGGTCCACTCCAAAACTCCGTAAATTCTTGCCAGAGCGGTCTCGATAATGTCGATGGTCTCTTGCTTTTTATCCATTTCACCCCCAGGTCTTACAGTCATGTTCTAACTATAGCACCTGATGCACATTAAAAGTCAAGACTCTGGGAATTCCAAAACATTCATTTCAGCCTCTTTGGCTATCTCAATAGTATGTTTTGTGCCCTTGGATTCGGGGCGGGGGAAGGCGACTAAAAGGTCTGCACCTAGCGTGACCATCTCTAGATTTCTCTTGGGACCGGCGCTAGGGCCAAATTTTTTCCACTGAGCCGGGTGCGCCTCAGCCTCTACGTTGTGACCTAATGCCCATGAGGCGGCGTAGGCATCTGCGCCGGTAGGACAATCACCATGAACAATAATCAAAGTAGATTCATTGGCCTTGGATAGTGCCCAGCAGGCATCCAAAACTGCATAGACTTTAGCCCGATTCTTGTAACTCCTAGAACCACTAACAAGCACTCTCATAGATCGACACCGTTCACTAGTGCCTTAGCAATAACAATAGACGATGACCACGACCAGCCAGAATGACCTTTGTCTGTAAAAGGTAGCGTTGCCATCTGCTCATCCCAAGTCATAGCATTGAATTCATCAATAGCCTCGACCGTCTTTAACTCCTCAGAGACATAAAGGGCTTGCTCTAGAATGCCCAACTCATAAGGAGCATCTTGCCAAAACTCTAGGCCATCCTTCGCATCGAATCTAGCAACCCGCTCCTGCAAAGATTGGGGCCAATAGGATACCAGAGCGACCCATTGATCGTAACCCTCTTCCAACTCGACCGCCCTCTTTGCCTCCAACTCAGCAAGCCAACGCTTACGCTCAATCGCTCTACGCCGTGGTGAGATGTCTCTGACAACCCGGCCGTTCACAGTGATCTTGTTAATCGTGCTACCTAGACCTGCGCCGTCAGTGTCAATCTCGTCTCCGACATTAACGCCATCCAGTTCATCCTTATTCATCCAAAAGGATAGATGGTCGTCGCAAGTTACAGAACCGCCATCAATGCTTTCAATTTTCATGCTAACTTCTCCATCTGCTTAAGGAACTCATCGGCTTTATGCAGTTCCAGCCCAGGAGGCACCGGTAGCCGAGAGGCCTTGACTAAAGCAAACATTGTTCGTTCATAACTAGTAAGCGCAAATGACTCGGTAGTAGTTCGTGCAACTTCAATTGCTTCGGCAAGAACCCCTAAACCAATCTCCTTAGACGGTCCCGGCTGAATCTTGTGAAAGGCACTAACGACATCATCGCTACCATAAGTTTTGGTGGAGAACGTATTCTTAAAGAAGTATCCCACCAGATAAAATGACGGCAGAGCAAGCGCCATAACAATGCTTAATGCCACCCAGTTACCTGTTAGGTTCGGATCAGCAATAGCGGCACCAACAGCAATTGGCAGGAAGATCGCGCCCAGAACAGCCAAAAGCCCAGGGATGACCATGAACATCATGTCACCTAAGATAAGATGACGCGACAGCCACTTCGTATTTGCACACATTCGATTCACTTCGACCCCTCCAACTCACGCTTGCCCTTGATGAATTCTTCGATCTTCTCAACATCATAATTATCAATGAGGTTGATTTGATCCTTGATGATCTGCACGTCTTCCGCCGCAATTCGCTCAATGGCATCGGCCCGAGGGGCTATCAAATCCGAATCAGGATGTCCTGATTTTGCGATGGTGAGAATGTTGTCTAGCACCGGACGGGCGTAGTTCTCACGAAGGTCTTTATTCTTGATGCCGTTGTAGACTTTGACTGTAGACTGTAGATTTACGACAGAATAGCCAAGATGCTTTGAACGAGTATATCCAGAAAAATTCACTTCCCTAGCCAGGAAGGACGCTCGCATTGCTGTTCCGATCCCTACCGCGCCAAGTACGAGAGCCGTAGTCATCAGAATAAGAAGCAAGTGCATTGTTCCTGTAGGCATTTGGTTCATGCCATCACGGGCTCCACTACTCGCATCCATGTGACCGGCCCAGTAAGCAATCGCTAAAATGACACCGGCCATTGCGCTGAGCGTGCCAGTGATGCCGATAGGATCTTCATTACGATATGTCCACATTCCATAAGGACTGGTACTCCGAGGCAAACGACCGGTGGTCACTGGAACATCACCGTACTTCCATAGATGTAGGCAAATTTCTGAGTCTTAACAATTGGCTTCATCGTATCCTTAGCAACGTATCGATCTACCTTCTTCTCATTCCAGTAGGCACGATTCTTGAGACGTGAGGTCGGCACCACCGCGTCACTCGTGTCCTCTAGGGTGCCACGCATGGCTCCGAAGCCAAACTCTACGTCCGACAGGACTACCGTCCCATATTCGGTCACCGTGTCACCGTCCTGCACCTTGACACGCTTGCGATTGGCATCAACTCGTACGATTACTTTGGTCATGACTGCTCCTTTATCTGCGGGTAGTAGGAGTCTAACGGGTAGGGAATCATGCTGTCAAGCACCTGAAAATAGTAGATGTGATTTGCCCAATAGTTCACTTGTTCTTTTTGTCGATCTGTTAGCCGGGGTTGGAACCGCCCGGTATCAAGCGCCTCGCTAAGATTCATTCCCAAACGTAATGCATGACGACGTTGTTTAAACTCCCCGTTACTGAAGTTGAGCATTGTAGCGACATACTTATCAATCGTATTGGCAGTGTGGATGTAATAATTATGCCTGAAGTCTGCAATGTAATCAACCTCAGCAACGGGAGAGAACATGGCCTCAAGGGCTTGAGGAATGCCATAATCAGCATATCGTTTGAATGTCGATAGTCCGATTCTAAACTCATCTAAATCGCCGGTGATGGTTTGTTTAGCCTTGCCTCTATCTAATACGCTATAGAAATCTTTGTCAGACCCGGCGTGAACCAGCCCGTACAAATGACTCCCGTGAATTGTCCTGAAGAGACATTTCTTTCCTGGCCTTAATAAATTCATTAATGGCCTCCACTTCTATGTTTCCAAACTTTTGAATAACAGCCTCCTCGTGTAAAAGGCGATTCTCTTTGAGGAGGGCTTTCATAGCCTTACCTCGCTGATCTAGTTCTTCTAGAATTTTAGAATTCCCATCACGATAAGATGCAATAATAGGAATGGTGCTGTTAAACAGCGGCACTGCATAGTCATTGTAAAGCGAATCGTTGCGAATCAGCCGGATATTGCTCAAGAAGGCATCGCTCCTGAACTCTGTGCTTCCGTAGCCGTGTCCTGTCCCTCTCCATACGATAATATATGAGGCAAACTGTGCTTTAGTAAATTTTACTGACAGCACCGCACTAGGAATGGCTAGGAGATAAAGAGGAGCAAAAATAATAAAAGGCGTCATGACGTTACAAACGATGGCTGCCGCAAGAAGACATGCGGCCAGAATAGCAAATCCCCATCCGCAGACAGAATAATCCCACCCGGCGTCAAATTTCTTTATGGCTTCTCGGCTACCATCGACAGGATATTTCATTTTACGTCCACTACGGTGCCATCTTTGACACAAATGTCATCGTGGTAGGTTCCGCCTAGATATTCACAGACTGCAGTCTTTTTGCCATAGCCACTAGGGTTATCCTGACCGCTAGCATAAAGCGCCCATCCAAAGAAAAAGAACCCTGCGATAATTCCAACAATAAGCAGAACCGAAAGAATAGCATCAAAAGCATCATCCATATTAATCATCCAATGCGGTCGTAGTAAAGTAGTTCATTGCATAATTGGTCAGACCCTCAGGGTGAGGGATACCAAACCGGTGAAAGGTAATCTCTGCCAGCGCACAACAGACTAGCAGACATGACTTAAGCACCGGGCAAGGACACTACTGTGAGGTTGACCGAGTGCATATCTGCTATACCCTCTAGGACATTACGAACATCTAGCCAGGCTAGACCAGCAATACCCGCTCCAATGCGAGGAATTGCGACATTGTCCCTTTTATCCCAACTGGCATTCTCTAGCATCGTGTTAACGCCAACTGCAATCGCGCCTAGATTGCCATGAGCACCAGGAAGATACTGTGTGCCCAAATTATAGACTGTGCTAACAAGATGGTGACCATCACGACGATGCCATGACATAACGTCACCGAGAACAAAACTCTCTTGCTTACACTGCTCTACGTATTCGTCACGCATACGGGGATACTTCTGAGCCATAATTCCAGCCACCCCCGCGCCCATCACTCCGACGCAGTTACAACCATGACCAATTGCCGGGTAACCGTCAAACAGATCACCCTCAACTTCGATTAAACTCATTAGTTAGACTCCTGTGAATTGGCCCAAACCATAATTCGGGCGGGCTGAGAATGACGGACTGACCAATTGGTGCGATCTGATTTTCACCGAGAGTCATGTGTGCTCGGTAGGGGAAGACTGACGCTGACACTACACCATAGACCGCCAACTGTCCAGCAATTTTCTCCTGGATCGGCCGTAACTGTGTGTCATCGAGCAGCGCCACGTGGATATCGTTGTCTTCTCCAAAATACTCCTCGCCAATAACATTCGCTCGATAGGTATCAGTGTAATGAAAATCGGCAAACCATAACTGAATGTCTTCTAGGGTAAACCCTGCCTCATCGGTGTTATCAGTAAGATAGATAATTGTGGAGTGGGGTTGCTCAATCTGACTTACTACCTCTACCGGCCAGACTGCCGGAAAAAGAATTACTGCTGATTTGCTGACGCTATCTTCAAAGTCTGTCATATATTCTCTTTCTCAGAAGTTGCCGGGAGCAACCTGTAGAACCACAAGTCCAATACTGCGATAGAACTCTACTACACGATCCCGATCATCAAGGCAATACTTTACATCAAACTGGTCGCGCACAAACTCATCAAACATTTCGCCCTTGACAATAGAGTCATTGCGCTGGTCGCCGGTTCTACGCATGTGAATCTCGTCATAAGGAATATCATGCTCAGCGAGCCACGCCTCCGTAAGTTCCTGGCACGAATCATCTCGCCCAGACATTACGATGATATGTGTACCGGCCGCATACTCAAGATCCACGACATCCTTGACCACATAATTCACTTCGTCCTGGTCTACCTTATTGAAATCAAATGGTCCACGGTGGCCAGTAAAGATGGCAATCGTTCCATCAAGATCAACAATGATTGCCTTAGGCTTATCCGCATCAGGCACATAAAACTCAGGCTGTGCTACTGGCTTGTGAACATACTCACCAGAAGACTTTAGCGCCTGGTGCATTCTACGAATGACATCTTCAGGAACCTGACGCTCTCTAGCAGCATTACGCTTTAGCGCCTCGTTAAGATCGATAGGGAAATCCTTGACTTCCACCGTCGCTCCGAAGGTCTCACCAATTTCCCACACACGCTTAATGTAGGCGTGCTTAATGTGAGTAGCATCAACTACACAATTGAGACCGTTCTTCATTGCTGAACGGATGGCAGCACCCTCTACCGCCGTGATGACATCCTCATTTACATCAGTGTACCGACCATAGATAGCAAAACGTATATCGTCACGACACACGATGACATCGTTAGGGTGAAGCGACCGGTGCAGTTTGATGTAACTGGACTTGCCAGACGCCGGGATGCCACGCAGAATAGTTAGTTTCACTCGTTCCCCTTAGGTCTAATTAGTTTCATGATCATATCGTTGACAGCCTTGCCGTCCTTCATGGCAAAGAGAATGCCTGAATACTTTGTCTTGACAGCAGCCTGAGCGAACTCCTTGCGACCGGCCGTCCAGCCCACCTTGTGGTTCACGGCATTGTAATCAGATAGAACCTCAGCAGCAATAGCCTCGTAGGCATCGTCTAGTTTCTGGTACTCCGTGGCTAGCCACTCATGCCACTCATCAGGTACATACTCTAGAATTGCCTCTAGCGTATCACCGGCTGCCAGTCTGCGCCAGAGGCTCAGGGGTGACAGGTTGGTAACGATACGATGTAGTTCAATGTAGTCATTTTGCTTAATCTTCACCATCTCTGTACCAGAACGTACCACGAATCCCTCAGCGTTGTCACGAGGCTCGGCAGCAAAGGCATCTGTCATGTTCTTGTATGGGAATACCTCTGTTATAGGACCCGGCCATTCTAGCAGACCCGCCGCTTCCAGCGGCCCATAATAGAAACCATGGTCAATGTTCACTGCACCTAGCAGCACAAGATCATCCAGGTCTCCGTAGTTCAGGACAATACGGTTCTTAGGATAGACAATCTCAAACAGGAATGTCATGGATAGCGGCGGTAGTAGATCAGAGTATCGATCATTCCACAACTTCGTCGCATGAATTGCCTGATCAGACGCAAAAGAACCACGTGTAGCAATAGCCCATGACTCACCAGTCCAGTACAGAATACCTAGCGAACCATCCATCTTGTTCGTAACCTCAACTGGCATGACATCATCGATGTATAGTCGGCCTTCACCATAATTGAAGAACTTCTTCCATGGTCGAGCCACCACACGATCATCGGTGTTATAAATCAGGCCACGACAGTTGAGCGTAACCTGATCCCAGCGCTTGTCAAAGGCTGCTTTTTCAGTGTAGTTCGCAATCCACAGGCTGCCAGAGTCATTCTTCTGAACACGGATAAGGCCATCTTTAAGATGGCGAATGAATAGGTCCGGATCGAATACGTCCTCAAGAAAAATCATCAGTCCACAACCTTCTATCAGCGTCCAGTATTAATGCTTTATCTATTGTTAACTTAGACAGATGCCTGCTAACATCGTTTATGAAAAAATGCTGCCACTGAAATTCATCCAGAATGAGTCTCAATGCAATGCCCTGATTCAGACTGACATACTTATAGAGTAGCGAGGGCAGCGTCTCAGGGTCGGGCCATTCGTGCAACATTGTTTACTCCAAATGTTGGTTAGAGAGATAGTCCTTGACGCCCAACTCTAGGCAGAACTCTAGCAAATCGTCATAAGTTAGGGCAGGGCCGGTATGAATCTCTTTAGCCTCAGCAGGGATATCCCATACCTTAGCCTCAACACCGCCGCTAATCAGCAAATTAACAATGTGATCGTCCGCTGGCTTTTCCACACGAACAGCACACTCCGGACATACAAATGCATAGAACGATAAGTGCGGCTCTACACAAACCTGTAGGTCTAGATCATTGCGAGTCAACTCTACACTGCCACAGTCGGGGCAGGAGGCCTTGATCGTTGTCATGCGAACCACGGGAGTTTCTTTAGTTCGTAATCGAAACCCACAAGTTCTCCTAACTGCTCCATACAGACAAGATGCCACGCGGCCTGCGCCTTAGTGAAATAGCGCAGTCGCTCCTTGGGAAACTCCGGATTAATAACAGCCCAACGCTTCATCTTAATCTCCTAACAGTGCATGAATTTCTTCATCATCAATTTGGAACTCAGCGTCCTTCGGATACTGAGTGTAGGTCAGTGCTAGGAAGTTCCTCACTGACCCGCTTGCCATCTTAACAGTGATGTTGGGTCCTGGCAAGAGCAGCGAGACAATCTTTTCGTCATGTCGGATGGATAGTTCAGGTGACTCCATGCCTTCTTCTAGATCATTACGAGTAATGTCTAACCAGAGACCCGCGCCCTCGACATCTAAGCATACTGCTACGGTTAAGGATCGCGGGGCATACTGAAAGCCTACTACAATCGGCTCCTTTTCAACAAAGCCAGGTAGTATGACACTCAGTATGGCAGTCATCTACATTCCTTTAACTTCATTCACTAATTGTACCAAAGTTCTGGACTTTAGGGGTGTGACCTGATCGGTCACTAGTGCAACAAAAGGAATAGACTGTACTTCAAAGTGTTCAACTAATTCCGGGGAAGCATCGCTATCAAACGCAGCAAAGGTAAACCCGTCGAGTTGTTTCTCTGCACCCTCAAAGTGTGGTGCAAATCGCTTACATGGTTGGCACCATTCTGCCCAAGCCTTCACAACCACCGGCTTTTCTAACTGATCTAACTCTTCTAGCGTTGTAATATTATGCAAGCCTAACCTCCACGGAATCAACATTTTCAAACGACTGCGGAAGGTTATTCAACACATCCACTGGATTCGTTCCCTCTGCCTTAATAGAACAGGTATAGGTCACAACATATTCCTTGATACGAGGAGTGTCGGTCACGGCAAGAGGCCTACCGGGATTACCAATATACGTTAGTTCACCCGCCGCAATGACACCCATGGGAGCGTAAGTGTCCTTAATGTAAGCATTGTAGAACTTACCAGCAGATGCCGCCGACTCAAAAGCACTGAAGATACTTGCAGCCACAGAGTCATATCCGTAGATGGCCCCGCCGTTCATCATGACGAACAGTCGGCTGTGGGTGCTAGAGAAATAGACCGCCGAAATCAGGCTAGAGTCTGCAACATTAAACGACTCGTCATAGGTTAACGTCCGGTTGCCATAAGATGTAGAGGTCAACGTGATCACCATCTTTCTTTACAATCAACCGTCCGAGTGACAGTTGGGTCTGGTCCTCAGAGTCTTGCACAGTCTGCACCATCCTGTCAAGGTGCTCTTCCAACTCTTCACGGGTCGGCACTCTAGCACCATCTTTGAATGACCACACATAGTCTCTTGACTTCATGAAGTCATGCAGTTCATCTCGATACATTTGTCTCCTAATTGTCTAGAAAGGGAACACACTCTTCACAAGGAATCCATACAAACGTGAGTTTTCCTTTGTTCGTAATGACGCCGGTTGTCAATGTTCCATCGGTGACCAATTGATATAGGGCGGTCTCCCCTTTAGCAGTTAAGTCAGCATCCAAAGAATCTCGGCTTAGGTTAATAAAGCGTTGTACTGATTCAATCCCATCATCAAATCGGGCACTATACAGCATAGTGACCAGATCAGTAGACATGGAGCAAATATGCCAATGCATTATTCTTCCTTGATTGCTTTTAGCGCGGCATCAAGATCAGACTGAACCTTAATAAATTGCTCTCTTAACTCCCAATATTTACCTCTCCATATATCTAGTTCGGCCTCTACTTTTCTTAACTCATCCCTGAGTGATGTAACTTCTGCGCGCAACTCATCCCTGAGTTTATTAGCGGTGTCGTCGTCTCTCTGAGATTTATTCAGCCAATGCTCAACTGCCTTAAATCCAGAACCACCGACTACCGTTGCAATCAATGCGATCCAGGCTTGCGATAGTTGAACGTCCATAATTACATTCTATAGGAGTAATGCTTAAAGAGCAATGAGCCTTCTGGCCTGGTGCTTTTAAACGAACTCCTTAGCCGTTATCTCATCTCCTAAATAGCGACGACGCTTAAGATAGTCAGATACTACCTCAATACCCTCCCGGCGTCCTGCTAGGATAATGATGAATCGCGGCTCACGCTTCTCTGTCTCACAGATATTGCAGAGATAAATCTTCATGCTCTTTAGCAGTTTAGAATTACGAACATGAATTTCTTTTCTTTGCTCGCCGCAGCAAGAACATAGCATTTCAACTACCGCCCATCCTCGTCAACAATGACGTAATCTGTGTTAGGGCACTCGACCTCAAAGGATAGACCATCAACCTCATATGATAAAAGCGCTCCATTCTCTAGCCATTTTACCACATCAGCATAGAGTTTTTCTTGGGGCAGCCATACCATGTCAGACATATCGTGTCTTTAGTTCATTTACACGCTTGAGAATCTCTGGACTACCGGGCAGGTCAGTCCAGACCGCCGTTAGGTGACGAATGACATCATCATAGCCCTCTAGGCGTCCCAGCAGAAATTGAGCCTTGCCCTCCTCTGTCACCCCCCACGTTTTGGGATCGGTAGCAGCAGAGATAACCTTGAATTGCTTAGTGGTCAAGTTGGCTGCACGTCCACCAGGGAAGATGATGGAATACAGGCCGGTCTTAGGAATGACAAAGTACACAATGCCGACACTACCCTTCGGCGTGCTATTGAATGCATTTGTTGTCACCTCGATAAGGCTTCCTGCGCCTAGTTTAAGGCTTGTCATCTATTACCTCCAAAATTGCGGGTGTGATTAGGTTAAGGTTTCTCATGAATTCACTGATGTAATGAGCCAAGCGCTGACGATCCTCGGCGCTGTACGACTCAAAGTTCTTACGGCTGAGTAAGACAATCAACCAATCCTCAGTCACATCATCAATCATAACCTCAAACCCTGGAATGGGCACTGTTTTAATCCATGTATGAAATAGCGCTTTGGCCTCAGGACTATACATCCTTGAGCCGGTCCGCTATCTTTTTCCAATCGGCAGGCGTCTTATGACTATTCTTTGAGATATCTGGCCTACCATTGGTATAGTATGTTCCTGCAAAGACACCGGTCTGTGTCTTGCCAAACTTATTGCATTGTTTAAACACCGGGCACGTCAGACACATAGCGTCTGTAGCCTTAGCAACCTCAGGACTCTTCTCATAAGCGTCAAAGAAGATATCTTCGGTAGCGGACTTAATAGGATATGATCGGCATAGCGCAAGGTCTTGCCATTCAAAGGATTTAGGATCAAGACCTAACTCTTCTAGAATGGTCATCGCTGTACGTTTACTCTCCAAATCCCTTGGTCATCCGGCGCAAATCGTGACGTGAATCCCCAATTACCCTTCCTAAACATGCCATGCTTATTCTTGGCAGCCTTGGCATTCTTAGCGAAGATACAGATATCCCAACCGTCCCAAAACACATCGGACGGTCCTTTGTAATCCTCTACAAAGGTGTGGGCGCTGACATAATCTAGGTTTCTCTGCATGATATTTCTTCTTTCTGTTTGGTGGGAAAACGAAAGGCCCTTGACTAATGCCAAGGGCCAATCGTACTTACTTGTAAAACTTACGGGCCACCCGTGTAAACGTCTGACTGCTCGTTTGTGATAGCAGATAGATGCGTTACCGGGTCTACATACTGACGGTTGTTACGGCCATTGGCCTCTAGGAAATACGTTGCAACCTGGGCTGCAAGTGCTCCTGTAGTGGCAGTGTACCATACGTCACCGCCACGCTGTAGGTATGTACGGCTCTTGCGGGATAGCGTGGACGTGTTCAGGGTGAGGGACTGACCACTTAGGCCAGCATTTGAAGTTGGGGTGTATTGGTAATCTCCTCCCATTTGAACGGCATCACGGTTCCAGCGAGACGCAGGGGTTTCCGGCGTAGGCTGTACTGATGTTGGAATCCAGAATGACATGTTGTATATTTCACTTCCTTTCAAGTCTACTCAGACGCTAGGTCTGGTATACACATAGTAGCACACATTATGTGTTAAAAGAAAGTGAAAGTGTTTGTTTCTGTATCCAGAATACCAGAGGAGCGGCCCGAACTCTCATGCGCGAGTCCGTAGGTCTCCACTGACGTGTCATCGTAATACTCATTCACCCAATCATACGCCTCATGATAATGTCCATGAAAGTGCATCTTAGGCTTAGCCTTAGCAATGACTTTATCTACCTTGATTCGGTTCATATAGGAGTCATGATCCTCCTTAAGGCGTTGCTGCCATGGCGTTCTGTTAGATGCCTCGTGGGTGAGAAGATAATCCACCGGCCGGTCGTCCAGAAGATTTTCTATGTCCTCAGGGATAGCCTCCTGGGGCCAGTAGATTCGCACCCCGTTCTGCGACTCTTTCCACAGGCGATAGGTCTTATCGATGGAAATAGCACCAGGCACAGCCAGGAAGGTCTTGTTATCCCACTTCCAATAATGGAGGCGGGGCGTTACCAGAATGTTACTTCTGGCATAAACTAGACCGTTGGTAGTGCGCGGGTTGTTAGCAATGACATAATCGTAGTAGTCCCAATTCTCATGGTTACCAAGAATGACTAGGAGATGCTTACCCAGATGCTCTAACTTCTCATTGATACGATCCATATAGACAAGGCCGTTGTGTCCCGGCCAAGCAAATCCCATATCCCCCAACTGGATAACCAACTGGCAACCGTCCGACTTGTCTAACTTACGAAGAACCTCATTAAGATTCCCGTGCATGTCACCTAGCATTAGAATCTTAATGAGGCACCTCCGTCTTATAGATCTTGCAAATCGTATTCTGTCTCTAACACTGTCTCAATTTCGACGGTGCCAAATATTTCACCTACAGCGCGCTCCGCACGCTCAATTTCATCATCAGAGATATCTGCATTTGTCTCAACGACAATTGTATATACCTTCATATGTCTTCCACCACCGTTCCACACCAGTTACCCGTTTCATTATCAAGGGCCAAGTCATAGTCTACCACCTTGGGATTGTCAGCGCGTAGCAGGTCATAGAGTCTAAATGTCTCATCGTACACATCACTCTCATGCTTGCCAACTACTGAGTAGACTCCGTGACATCTCTCATCACGATTAAATGATGAGATTTGCCGGGAATAAGCAGGAGCATTTTCCCACTTAAAGACTTCAACTCTTGATGAAACGACCATTGTTGTCTCTCTTCTGACGAAGGAAGTTGTCTGCGGTAGGGCGACTCGGTGATGCTACCACACGGTTTGGATTAGCAAGTAGCACAGGCTCGTCATCATACTCATCTTCGTCCTGGCAGCCACAATTGCATAGATCATCATCTTCTAGATCGTAGTCGTAGTCAACCTCGTCCTCAGCCTTTTGGTAGAGAGAGCCGAGAGGGGCGTCAACGTCCTCTAGAATTACGTAGCGGCAGACACGCATCTTGTTATCGTCGTGGTCCGTAGGAACGGATACTACGTCTCGTGGGTCTACCTGAACAAGCACCGTGCGGCGGTTGAACGTGCTGGCATAACTCCATGTACCAACATGTAGACCGGCGTGACAGGCAACAGACGGATCATGCTGCACTTCACTACGAGGCATTTCGATAATTGAACCGGGCTCATTGAGTACCTTGCCGTTTACCTCAACGCCATTGACAATGGCATGTCCTGAATTAGAAGAGTAGTAATCTACGCCAACGCCCTTATATCCAATGATATAACCCTCTTCGTCAATCGTGAAGCGGTGAGCCTGCAACCAGCGGTATAACTGCTCCCGAGAGTGTTCCTGCGGGTTAGCGAGCAAACGGTCATAGAACTTCACTAGCGGACCAAAGTCTTCGCCCTCTTCAAGGAAGGCAAGAATCTGATCGGTAAGAGCATTGTTTACCGGATCGCCATCGAGGAACACGGTTCCCCCGGATACGGAAATGCGCTCAGAATCTGCCAACTGAGCAAACTGTCGTGCCACTCGGACAGAAAGATCAAACAGATCAGCCAGTCCCTCGGTAGTGTCGTTCATTGCGGCATCCACAATCTGTTCAAAATTGGGATGCTCTTGCGTTGCAGTCATTAGATCGCCGTCTACAAGAACGGTAATGACCTTTACGCCTTCATTTTCGATAAGTGAAAACTTCAAGGTGTTGCCTCCTGGTTTGTTGTTTTATACATGTGATTAATGTAGTCGAGTCTATCTTTGTTGTCACCCGATCCAAATACGAGCGGATAACGCCTCTCTAGTAGAGATGCATAACCCAATACATCCGAAACACTGTGGACATGGTGGGTTGATATAATGTTATCACACTCAGCATTCACCTTCGTATAGTTCTCTACACGGGGTGCGCCGTCCATCATCTTGATAAGTGACTTCAACTCTGCATCCTCGATGGCCTGACCTTTGAGGCTACGAAGAATACCGTAGATGCTGGTATATTGTTGAATGTAAAGGAAGGTCTTATCAAGGTCGGTCATCTTGCCCCATGCCTCGGTCTTCCGGCCGACAAGCCACTGTCGTAATTCTACAGCCTGAGGATTACCCTTCCTGATGCGATCCTGATCACGCTGAGGAACGGTCATAAACTGAATATCTCTAATACGCTTAGAGAGTTTCCACTCTGATGTACCACGAATATCAGCCTGAGCCACGATCACCACCGGCTTTGTAGGATCGTAATCGGCTGTTGCATCATTGTAAAATGCCTGACGCTTTGCCCGAAGACCACCTTGAGGCACCGGCTTTGCCAATTTGCGAGCCATAATGTCATCCCACTTTGCAGTGACATAGCACTCTGCCCAGGGGCTATCAAACTTCTCCACAAAGAAGACGCGAGGGGAGGGATATTCCTTAATCCCATGTTCCTTGCAATAGTCCTTTACCTTGCGCTTGTTATAAGTGGAAGGCTCTTCCTTTTTGCCAACAACAACAAGGGCCGGAAGACCGTGAGTTAGGCCAATCTGGTCATACTCATAGGCGCGGTGACCGGACTGCCATGACACAGAGTCTATTTGTAGGACACCAGGGATCGGTTTGCCCTTATAAGTAGTCTGAATGTTTCTGAACCGGCCGGTCCAGAAATTGTGCATTGCCAAGGCCTCTTTATAAGTAGGAGCCTTTTCTACCTCTTCGGCTGCCATCTTTCGAATAGCATCCCAAGCATCCACCTTCGCCTGACGAATCGTCTGATTGGTCATATCTGTGTAGTGTAGTTCCTCACGAGACGGCGTGAAGTTAACACTACCAATAGGTAGATAGATCACTGCATCCTGAGGAATATCAAAGTTACGGATGATGTATGGGACATTGCCCATAACGATAGTCGGCTCATTGCGGTTATTCCAGCCGCCTTTATTCTCTGCACGGATGAAGACCGTATCACTGGCCCACCGGCCCTCACCGAGCGAGGGCTCAACACCGTTGACAAGAATCGTACCACTACGCCAAACCTTAGCAATAGCATCAACGTTTGTAACAATCTCATTGTGAGCCTTAGACGGCACCACCACTTCAACACCATTAGGTTCATCAGTTAGCGTCTCGGAGACAATCTCCATGCCACCCGCGCCATTCTCCTTTACACCTACTAGAATGTTAATCTTGACGCCATTCTTAATAGCAATGACGCTAAACTGGTTAGTATAGGTGAGCGGTGCCTTTGCTCCAAGGCCAAGCATTCCATTGTAGTCATCTGACCCGCGCTTTGTAGATGCACCATACTTAGAATAGATATTGATGATATCATCAATATCCATGCCCACACCATAGTCCTTCACTTTAAAGAACGGTGATAGTGCGCCAGGCGTCGTGACCTCAATCGGCCGGGTCTGACCAGCAGCCACATGAGAATCATGAGCATTTGTCATTGTCTCTCTTACCATAGCAAGGCAGGGGTTAGAGTAAAGATTGGTAAGCACAGACTGCAAATGAATCAGCGCCGCCTCATCAATCTGCATTGCAATTTTCTGACCACCGAGGTCGCCAGTCTTACGAATATCTAGGACTGTTGGCTTCAAGGAAATTCTCCTATGTTAGTCGTCGGACGTGTGGGAATGCTTCTTCTTGCGTTTGTATTTCTTCTTAGACGGCAAAAAGCCAGCAGCGTTGGAACGTCTAAGTTCTTGCATCCGGCGCACCTGCTCTGCGCTCCACTTGAGATTCATACAGTCATCCTAGTGGCTTAAGAGTGCGGTGTCAAGGCCTTACCGATAACCGGGCATTCGGCCGGGTTGAGAAAGTATCCCTTATGTTTGCCACAGTTTACACATACCTTATGATGAATACATTTTAACCATCTGGCATTAGCGTCACACTTGTATCTGTAAGATTGAAACTGTGGGTTAATTTCTATGGTATAAACGTGCTCTCGGCCTACTTTGCCTTTGCACCATTTCTTAGTGTCTTTCTTGGACTTATGTCCTACAATACCGTCCGTCTTGATGTGTTTAAAGTCCTTATGCTTAATTTCTTCCTCAGCATAATCGCTCAAACTTTTATCCACACTGGCGTACACTCTTCGACATCTGCACGAAGAATTTTGTAGCCCTTCCAGTATCGGTCATACATCTTGACCTCCCGAGTGGCTTGCGTGCGCGCCTGGCCCTTGCCAGAATACGGCCCGTAGATAGCAGTTCGCTTGGAACCAATCTCTTTAGGCCATCTGGTGTCGGGATCATTTGGTCCAATAAACTCTGCCACCACGACCGCCCGGTAGAAAACCTCATCACTTGCCATAGTTCTAGCCATTAGAAATCCCAATCCTCAGGGTCGCCCTTCCAGAGCGACTTTCCCGTCTCCTCGTCAATACGAAGATCATCTTTTAAGACTTCATCATCTTCCCCACAAGTGCAAAGGCTTTGTGTAAACTTCCAAAACCAATGCCCTAATGACCACGGAGGTAAATCATATTTATCTTTTTTGCGTGAGGCAAACGGCGGATGCCAAAAGAACTCCTGGCTTAGCACCTTGTCGACCGGCGCAAACATTTTGTCCTTCAGCCTTTTATACACATGTTTGGGAAGAGACTCCTTGCTCAAGGTAAGGAAATAACCATTTCTATCCCTAGACACCGCCCACACATCAATCAAAACAAATCTCCCTTGTCGAGAAGGTCACCAATCTCATCCTCATGCTTTTTGTCACGCTTGGTGACTTTTGTCTTCATGAGCATGGCAAGAAAGAGTTGGTCTGCCGTATAGACGTTACCTTCTTTATCTCTGAGATAGGCTCTGGTCCCCAGGCTATCTGACTTGTCACTCATGTGTACTCCTAATGTTGGTAGCCCCCGTCCGATTTGCACGGCTATTCAGGCTTATGAGACCTGCGTGATACTGTTTCACTACGGCGGCAAGTGCAGATACCTAGAATCGAACTAGAAACTAAGGGATATGAGTCCTTGGTTATACCATTTAACTATACCTGCTTAAAGATCGCACTGGATTTTCACCAGACCCCCGCTCTAAACGAACGATATGCATTTACATTTACACCAATACGATCCAAGTCCTGCGTACGCGATTCGAACGCGCATAGTCCATCTCGACAGGATGACTCATTGACCATTATGATAACGCAGGTTATCGATACATTGCTCTGTATTTTTTATGGGCTTCTTTGCAGGAATCACAACGGCAAGACCATCTATTATACATTGTATTTGTTCCGTGATTTCTTTTATCTTCGTACCATTTTTTAGTTTTTTTTAGATGACAATTGTGACATAGGATTTGGCACTTTGCTATTTCTTCTTGTTGTCGCTTTTCTGACCATGACCAGATGCTATTAGAAACTTTTTCCTCTGGATTAATATGGTCTAACTCAAGGTTATCGCTAGAACTACATTTTACGCAAACTTTATCTCTAAAATATTTTTCACGACGCTTAGCGACCCATTGTCTTGCATATTCTTTCTTTTGTTCTTTGTCTATGTATCCCATTTTGTTCCTAACGTGGAAGGCAGGAGAGTCGAACTCCTATGAATGGTATGCAAAACCATAATAATACCGTTATATGAGCCCCCCATTGAACCGCCCGGAAGGAGTTGAACCCCCATAACCCTCAACCTTATTCCTAGAAAATAAGGTTCGTCACTAGCGTTGCAACACTGTGACTTTAGAAGATATACACCACCTTTACAGGGTGGCCGCTTTACCAGATTAGCGTACGGACGGATATTCAGTTATAACGCTCTCGACACTGGAATCGAACCAGTATAGGGTTTTGGCCCATATCCGCTTAACAGGCGGGCGCAACTGCCAATAGTTGCCCGACGAGATTAAATGTTTTAAGTTGTCCCCAGATTGTTAATTTGGGGTGACTCGTCGGTAACGCTCCGACTTCCCAAGGATCACGACCTTGTGCATCACTTTAATGCTTGAGTCACAGTCACAGTGATAGGATTCGAACCTACATGCCGTAAGGACCTGATTTACAGTCAGGCGAGCCAGCCAATTGCTCAACACTGTGATTAAGCGGGAGTTGTTTAGTGAGGGACTCCCAACCTCGGTGTTCTATAAGCCTAGCATCTCTACCCCTGGCCCGTCAAGCCTTGGGCTTAAAAACCTGCGTTCGCCCTGACCTCATCAAATCCGAGGTACTCTACGAACTTACCATCCTTCCAGACCGTCCTCAAGAGGCTACCAGCAAGATCGTCCTCATCTGCCTCATCAATAGCCCAAAGACGATTGTGATCTTTGACTACACTGATTCGGCCCTTAAGGGACTTCTTCATTCCTGAATCCGTCTTAGGGTCCTTAAAGATAGCCTTCTCTTCACCATCAATAACAACGTTCGTTGCCTTCATAGCAAACATGTGCGTATCACGAGTCTGGTACTGGTAAAGGTATGATCCTAAACCGGCCACCCACTGTGTAGACGCAAAGCCCTTAGCCTCAAGACGCTGGCAGATATCATTGATTCGATCATAGTTCATTAGTCACCATAGATGAGTCCAACATGAGAATCAAGTACCTTGAAACCGGCCGCATTGACAGTACCACCAAACTCATCCCAAAGCATTTCAATGGCACCCTTTGCTTCCGGCGTGTCTCCACCCAGAATTCTAGATGTGCCACAAATAATGTCAGCAGGATCACCAGAGTCAGGACGCACAACCAACTTACCATCGCGTGCCATAATCTGATCATGCATATTCGGGAGCAGGACGCCCATAACATTCCAGAAATCCCAAGTGTCAGATACTACGCTCAGAATGCCAGCAGGATACAGGTCTAGCAGACGCTCAAACGTCTCTTGCTCATTCTCATCACCACCGGCACACATGACGCTGTGCTCAGTAGCAGGCACCGTGCCAGCAAGAAATCCATCAAACGGGTAATACTGATCGATGAATCCTAGAACCGGAACCGTCTCCGTACCAGTGAACGCCACAAGATGTCCTAGTGCAGAGAGATTGGCAGCCTCATTACCGGCCATGCCTCGCATAGAGAAATCATGACCCTGGAATGCTACGCCCTCTGTAGGCTCTCCTGTACGTACGGCCCAGTCATTGAGCAACCGGCGCACACGTGCTGCGCTAGTGGCAGATGTCATAGGCATCCATAGTTCAGAAGATAGTAGCGTCTCAAAGTAGTTTGTTACCCAGAAAAAATCTGGGTGGGTGTTCTCTACCGTGAACATCGGGACACGAAGTGGTACAGATGTCCCCTCAGGCAGCGCCTTGAACTCTAGTGGAATATATCCCAGCCCATGCAGCGCACGGATGTGATCAGTTCCAGTATTGTGTCCTGGCCCGAGGTATGAATCCATAACTCGCTCATACTCAGCACAAACCTCATCGACATCAGCCTCAAAGAACGGCACAAAGTCTTCAACTAGGCGCTTCTGAATGGCATATTGTAGGCCAACAAAGGTTACAGACTTTACCCCAGGAACTCGACTGCCACGGGCGGTCCAGTTTGAATATACGTACTCAGTCCCAGACGGGTACTGACGACGGTGTTGCAGTTTGTAACCATCTGTTGCCAGAATTGGACGTACGGCATCTCTAATACTCATTGTAATACTCCTCAAATTGTCGCGGATAATTTGGATTTGCATTGTTTGACCTTTACGAGCGTGCCACGAATCATGCTCAGTCAATCTAACGGATTAAGTTTACCATATCTGCTACTACCGGGATGGTTAATAGATCAGCCTTGCAGGCTACATCCCGAGAGTCGGTAGTGATGATGTTCTTGTAATACTTCTTTAGTTCATCAACGCCCTTGGAGAAAATGCCATGTGTAACATATAGATCGGCAAATGCGCCTTGCTCTTTAATCTTTTCACCAAGACCAACAAACGTACCACCACCGTCGCAAATGTCATCGACTACGAGGTAGTGCTTGCCAGCCTCTACGGTAACATCGAAGCCACTCAGGCGTCCAGTAGATACATCCCTCACTTTTGAGGCATAGGTCACATTCTTGCTCATCGCCTCAGCAAACTGCTCTGCACGATCCTTTGCCCCCTTGTCAGGAGCAATAATACCTGAGCAGCCTTGCCACATCTTTGCAGCCACCGCCGCTAACGGATACTCTTCTAACCAACCATAACCGACTAAGTCTCGCATAACATGTGAGTGTGGGTCTAACACCATAATGTGATGGAATCGATCAAGCAACAGTCGCATAACTGATTGCAGGGTGAATAAGACATCTCCGGTAGGATTACTACGATCCTGGCGGGCACCTGGCATGTAGGGAATAATAAGATCCTCAATCCACGGCATCTGATCGGCCAGGAGCAATCCCGCCACAAACTCATTCATGTCAGCAGGACGTAGTACCATTACGTCAACAAGATCATAAAGACTTTCAAAATTCTCAATCTTCACCATCGGAGTTCCATCAGAATACATTTTATAGTCTACTGACAGCGAGAAATCATCAGGACCGACAAGTTCAATAGTCATTAGTTATCCTTTGTTTAGAGAGTACCCGGTACGAGATTCGAACTCGTAAGCCTTACGGCGTCGCTGTTTAAGAGCGAAGTGTATACCATTCCACCAACCGGGCGTGTACCTTAAGCCTAGTCTACTCGGCCGGGTCAGTCAAGCAAAAGGCAACCACTAGTGCCACAAGGAATGCAACCACATTGATTCGGATGTTCATCATTGCAAAGGGAAGGTTAAACAACGCTACTCCTACTGCAATCATGAATACCGTATCTTTAGTCATCTATATCCTCTGATTGCATTCGCCACCGCTGACGTGCTGCTACCAAATTCAGTAGCAAGCGCCGTAAAGGTCGCACCCTCTTTTCTTCGCTTACGAAGTAACTTGACCTGCTCCTCATTAAACTTACGGCTCTGAATTGCTTTTTGCTTCATATCGGCTCTAACTTTAGCATGATAAGCAGCATTATCAATGCCAACATAGACCGATTCAGCCGTTCTCCTACACGACCGACACCATTTGTAGAATTTACTAGGATCTGCGCGTTGGCGTCCAAACTCATCAAAGTCTAATACCTGGTAGCACTTCGAACATTCCTTCATGACTCTCCTATAGTGTAAACGACGGCCTTGACACCGGCCTCGGCCATCACCTTAGCACAGCGGGAGCACGGGCGGGAATAAGACTCGCCACGTCCAGTGACTCTAGCCACATAGATAGTTGCTCCTCGTGCATCCTTGACTCGGGATAGTGCATCTCTCTCCGCACAGATAGAGAATATAGTAGCAACCGGCGCGTCAGCCTCAATCCACGCAGGATCATTGCGCGCCTTATTGACGCCCACAGCGAGGACTCTACCACCCTTGACCACAACGGCACCATGCTTCTGCCTCATCTCTGAAGTCTCTGCGACCTTCACTGCCAAATCCAGCCTTGCCCGGTCACTGCCGGACAACTGGAACCGCTCCTTTGATCATGACTCAACTCCCTCAGTAGGTGTGAGAGCAGTCTACGCTAGAGAGGTACCAAATGTCCAGCGCTTGCGCTTACGGAAAGCATACCCTACGTATCCCTGTAAAATAGCAAATGGTAAGGCGCTAGTTAAGCCCAAGAGTGTTTGTCCTGCAAAAAGATAGATAAAAAAGGCAAAAATCCACATAATGGACTCTGAGGTACAGCCCCAGTCAACCATTTTATTTGATTTATACAAAAATGCGTAAGAAGTAAAAATACCAATGATTAAAAATGCAAGACCATAGTAGTATGGATCAAAAATTTTGTCTACATTTTGATAGAGAATTGTTCTCGTTACTCCTCCACCTGCAGCCATAAAAGAATATCCAAAAAATGCTGCTCTAATAGAGAGAATAATTCCCATTACACTTAATGGCCGATCATTTAAAAAGTTCGCAAATTTTTGAAGCATGACTTTATTTTATCACACTTTAGTCCAGCGGCGTTTAGTCGCTGCTTTAGAAAATCGTCTTAATCTGGCTGAGTTATGCTTCTTGATAAGGTGGCATTCCCATGTTCCAATTAAGACATACCCTACGAACAGCCAGAATACCGGAGTCGTTGCTGTGAAACAAATCACACATCCAATAACAAACTGGACTGCCCATAGGGCGAAGAACTTCATGCCCGCGCTTGGCCGTAATCCCTTTCGCGCTTTGACTTACGACGCTCTTCGTCAGTCTCTTTCTTGGGCTTTAGTTTTGGGCGGGGACGAGCAAAGACAACAATCCTGTCTTTCTCAATCTGGACATCACGTCCTAGGGAAATGTATTGTTCAGCCACATCTTCCAAATAAGACTTCTCGCCATAGACGTAATAGTTTTTAGCCCTCATTTAAGATATTCCTTATCATAGTCGTCACACAGAATGGTTTTGAATCTCTTGAAAAACCGCCCGCTACGCTCATCGTGAGGGTAAACAAAGGGATGTTTTTCAAACTTCATTACTTCTTTCATTAAGATAGTACCATAACCCTTACCCCGATGGGCGGGCATCGTATAAAACTGCGCTGCGCGCTGACGGATGCCTTTAGGATATAGCAAGCACCAAGAAACGACCTCATCGTCATTCCAAATCATTAATGCTCTTGCTCCTTTGACACCATCTCTAAGCAGATCCCTCATCTGACCGCCGTCACCCATGTTCTTGTAATAACATTGAGAATACTCTTCATCAGTGAGGCGACTCAGCGCTTTGTTAACAAGGTACATAGTGTTCCTAACTGCTAGCCCACGCCTCTACTTCCTTGCGGTGGTTCGTGCAATAGACATTTGTGGCTGTACCCATCAGAATACCGGTCGCCTCGGGAGAGATAACATCGGAAAGAATCTCTGAAGTAATCTGAGGAGTGTGGTCATCTAGTAGATCACAAGTCTCATGCAGGGCACCCTTGATCGTATCATCACTATCAGAGGGAGGAAAGTAGCCACTCTGACGCATAATAGAGAGCGCGTGAGCCTCATTGCTCGGAGCATTTGACCCGCCGCAGGCTGCCAGCGGAACTAGGAAGAGAACTAGCAGGGCCTTACGCACTGGGCACCGGCGTGACAGTCTCAGTGGCCTTCAGGAGAGCGCGCTTCCACTCTGTGCCGTTGTCCTGGTATGCCTGCAACTCCGACATAAAAATACGAGCCTCAGCCTCGACATTAATAAGACGCTCGGCTATTAGGGTCTCGACGCTACCAGTCTCATTAAATTTCTCTAGGTCTTCTAGACTATATCCAAAATCCTCATTGAGCATACGTCCAATAATACAATCCGGAGTGCCCTCGTACACATAAAGGCAGGCGGCACCGCCGACATCCTTAAAATGACTGACATAGACAAAGTCAGGATTACGATCAACCTGCTTCTGTGCAGACTGCTGCGCTTGCTTAAGAGTGATCATTTTGGCTCCCAAAGTTGGGCGAGATGGATAAGGGACTGCACTGTTTGTACGTCTTGTTCATATGTCACAGTAATTATGGCAAAATCATTGTCACATTGTACTATAGCGGCCGGTATCTCAACAGGAATAGCGTCGTACTCTGTGATGTCCAGCCGGTCGCACAACTCTATCACAGACGCCGGGACCTCCGCAAGCACAAAGACACGCTCAAATGCGCCCTGCGCCTCAACCCAATAGAATTTACCTGTAGTCTTTGACTGCACAATACCCTTGAGCAGTCCATCATAGTACATAAAGTATTTTACAACA
This sequence comes from Iodosphaeria phyllophila, assembly GCA_025802455.2. Taxonomy (NCBI): domain Eukaryota; kingdom Fungi; phylum Ascomycota; class Sordariomycetes; order Amphisphaeriales; family Iodosphaeriaceae; genus Iodosphaeria; species Iodosphaeria phyllophila. The sequence goes on along the minus strand of JAOYMO020411643.1, from coordinate 1,002 downwards.
TCAAGATTTTCAAAAAATCCATGTCCAAAATGTTCACTCATCAGGAATCAACCAATCACATAGGTTAGCATACTCACTAGGACACCATACACACGCTTCGAACTCGGCGTGACACTCACAAAGACAACATCCTTCTAACTCTAACTTCCATACGGGAGTTTCGTTTTCCTTACGTATTCTGTCAATGTGTAACATGTGTCTGACCAGAGGATCGAACTCTGAACTTATGGGCTTCAACCAAATACGTTTCCAATTACGCCAATCAGACATTACTTACGCACGCCGACAAGGAATCGAACCCTGAATAAATGGTTTGGAAGCATTTGTGTTACCACTACACTACCGGCGTATTGAATTATACCGTACCCCCCGTCAGATTCGAACTGACATAGCAGACTTTAAAAGAGTCTTTCATTAACCATTATGATAGAGAGGCATAGTGTTGCAGGTCTGCCTAGACCACTCACGGGCCTAGCGTCCTCCCGACATACTAACCCAATACTGATCAGGTAGGGGCGATGCCGGGTAAAGATGATCAGTCTTTATATTACTGTACGTCCCGTCGGATTTGAACCGACATAGCAATCCTTAAGAGGGATTTTCATTACCGTTATGATAGAGACGCTTAACTACAAAAACCTTTCTTTCGTTTTTCGTACTGCTCTAAAGCATACCGCGCTGTTCGGGCTGCGTCAAGAGTTGGAGCACAGATTTCACAGTCGCACTCATAAACGAATTCATTTAGTGCAGCCAACAAAACTTCTACTTCTTCTGCTGTCAACCAAATATCTGCTTTTATCATGCGGAAGTAACAAGATTCGAACTTGTGGGGAATCCTTTCGGACCCCGGCGGTTTAGCAAACCGCTGCCTTAAGCCTCTCAGCCACACTTCCATGGAGGTAGATGTAGGATTTGAACCCACGGTGGGTTTAACGCCACTTTTGTTTTCAAGACAAACGCAATAAGCCAGACTCTGCCAATCTACCATTGTATTAAATTAGT
>JAOYMO020410655.1:0-24891 GCA_025802455.2 Iodosphaeria phyllophila | reverse complement strand
GGAAGGCGGGTGTCTGGACTATATGATTGGATTAATTCCACCTACGGCCCTCCAGCATTGGAGCGCGATATGTCGCTCACTTTCGTGTGCAGATCGTCGCAATATCACCTGCTGCCTGGCATTCGCACATCCGGCAATGTGCTATGAGTAATTCTCGGCTTCTGTTCAATTTCTCGTTGATGCTGTCCCTCTTTCGCCCGCAGCACATGACCAGATGCCTTAAATGTAGGTAGAGCGCGTCAATGTATTCGAACTGATAAAGTGAAATATCGGTATCAGTATGACTATATTATAGATACTTATCGATACGACTCATTGATGATGATCCAGAGGGGGCTCGAGATCCTGACATCCCCAACCTCCAACTTACTATTTTCCCCCCTTGAGTTTCTTGGCGCTCGATGACACGAAATACTTGGCTCCAGCAGAGGTTCAGCATAGATGTATGGTTGAAGATAGTTTGGTAAAGAGTCTGACCAGATAAACAGTATAATACCATATGGCTGGGACGCGTGCGGGCATCTGTATCTTTGCATGAAAGTAGCCCGTTGATCATAGTCAAGATAATTGCTGGCCCCTTTAAGGTTGATCGACGTTGCACCTGGTTCAACCTCTTGATCTCTTGGAGTACAACGCTCCGGGGTATGGATTGTTAGCGCGATACTGGCTGACGCTTGGCAAGTCATGTACGACATCGGTTCAATAGTTCAAAGGGGTTCACGATATGACCGATTATTTCGAGGTACCGATGTCACCGGTTTCCCTTCCCCACCCGAGTCCCAACAACAGATGAGAGATACTTTAGAAAATAATTCTTGTTAGATATGGCTTAGTTGACCGACGTGGGCTTCCCTGGGGCTTCATCGCGATGTTTTGAAAATGAGTGATGAACGCAAAGTGATCAATAGAGACACAGTGGAGTTTACGTAGGCATGGTGCTCGAGCATAGACTTTTCAACGAGATTTGACAAGCTCATCCTGTTGGTTCGTTTGCACACCGAAATTCACTGCAGCTGGTACACAGTATTTCTTCCACACATCGATGACCTAGTTGAAATCGCATTCCGCAGTGTAGGCGTGAACGGTTCGCGCTAACATCCCATATCCCGACCTGTTGTAGGAGATATTACAGTATGGTGCCCGCATGTTCTGCGCAGGCCGACCACTTAATAATCGCAGCTGCCTACTGAGTACTGTTCCTCGGATCCTACTGTAGGTTCCACGCGGCAAAAGTTCCCGTGACAATGTGGCAAGCCTGTCCTGGTTGCGTTTGACAGGCGGGCCGCAGTTGCAGGGATAGCACTTTGCGTAAATCAATTCTCGAACCTTCCATCAAGGGAGGCTTTTTAAAGATGAACAATCCGGGGTCGTGTACCGTCCCGCGAGCCGCTGAGAGTTGCTGAGATAATAGCATCCCCCTTCCAGGCAGGATGGTAACCAGTCCAGTCCTGCACCAGACCCGCACGGATCAGTCTAGTCAGTCCAGTCCAGTCCTGGGGATTCGGGGACTGAACTGGTTACCACCCTGCTTCCAGGTCCGCTTGGTCCGATACCGGTAGGTATGGTTGTGGCGATCATGAGCTGACTGCGTTCGCTTGTTTCTTTTGTTTACGAAGCTCCTACACAGTAATAAACGTCTGGCATGTTGCAAACAAACAGAATTGTGCTAAAACCCAAGTGTACTTCTAGTCACACGCTAATGCGACATGTTTCGTGATCTTAGAGCGCAAGTCTAGGGCTCGTAATTTTTCAAGAGATGAAGGCTTATATGCCACGTGACTTTAAGGATCCGCGACACAATTTGGTTTGGAGCCAACAAAATTTTACAGTCAATCTTGCTAGGGAGGCAGTCAAATACTGGACAAACACATACATTGATTTTTTTGGAGGGATGGCAACTAAACATATGTTTATGGCCGCTAAAGGTGTTCAGGTACATTCCCACTAGTGGAACGTCACTTTGAAGTGGATTGATCATCATTGAAGTAGGGTGACGGGCACTTGCGCGTTACCATACAGTACCGCTAGCTGCTCGAGCAAAAGAATGAGTTTCTATCAAATTTACATGAAAGCCGACCCGCCACGAGAAGTGCCAGTTTTGTATCGGAAGTGAAACGAACGGGAACTACAGTGCATACGCGAGATCAAGAGTGATTCCAGTGTCCTCATGACCTTTCCACCCGACCAAACGCTCCTAGACGGTTAACAACCATACATATGTACTAGTCTCGAAGTTTTGCCCTCGGCGAGCACGACCGAGCACTAAGCGGGGGTAGTACACCACGAGCAACATCCGTCCGAACCACATCCAAACCTGAGTATCTTCGTCGGGAGATATGGACCCGCAATTCTGCGTAGCGGTAAAATGCGTGACCGCTTTGGAGGTATATTGGTCTGCCCACCAGGTATTGTAGATAGCTTCTTCTTCATCATTCAGCTATTTACCAACTACCAATCATATGCATGCATGCAACCTGGATACGTGATTAACGTACCAACAATCTCTTTAACAATCATGTAAATAAGAGCCGAGGTACTGTGACGGTCAATAGGATGCCACCTCCGCTCTTCCGAAAGTCTTGCCTGCAAAACTTCGAAAGGGCCGAGGTAGGACGTAGCACTTGGGGTGGTGAAGTACCACGGGGGTTGAAATACCCGATTGTCTTGCAGGTTGCATCCATCGTCATGCCCTAAGAATACTAACAAATTGAACCATTTAAATGTCGTTAGGACAAACCAAGGGAAATATCTTCCAGATACCTAAAGTGATGAGTTCTTCGTCGACAGGTATCCCTTGGTGGCAGAATGTCTTCAGTCTTGTAAAGATTTAGTGGGAATGAAGTCGTGCTGCCGGCAGAGGGATGGATCTCGAATTCCCGGCTCAAATTAAGAACTTGGATAGGCTTCTTCGGAAAAGGGGAGGGACGTTCGCTTCACTATGACCTGAGTGGGGAAAGACTCACCGATCAAATCACTTCAGTTCTGTTCAGTTCTGTTCAGGTCTGTGACAAGCGCTATTGAATTCCAAGAGACACTGACGCTTCGACAGAGCGTGTAACCGTCGCTGATATCGAGAAACTCGAATCGGTCGTCATGGAATACCGTGATGAACTTTGAACTCGACTCCAAGATCCCCATAACTTCTTCAGGAAACTCTTCAGCGCAAGCATGCAGCACGCTACGCATCTTTTCTGTAGCGTACAGAAACAATATCACGCCGTCAATACAATGGATCAGAACTTGAAAAAGAAAAGAGTGCCCAGTGTAGCGGTGACTTCAAAACGAAGGGGCTTAAGAGCAATCGGGGACTGAATGTCAGAGAGCAAACAGTCATCAAATAGATGGAGGGGACCAAGGTCGTGTCTTTTTTCGGGGGCAAGAATACCATATAACGATGAGGGCTGAGGCATCAACCATGGAGAGTAGATGCCATGCATGGAGCTATAAATTACTACTGCAATGGGTCAATGGTAAAACCAGTGACACAGAAACGAAAGTCCTTGGTCGACATATTTAAAAGGATTTTTACTATACCGGTACTCTCAGGATGCATAGACCTTCAGCATACTAGACTATGCGAGTCATGACAGTTCAGAATGAATGCTCACGTAGATGTGATACATCTCGCTTATTTCGTTGTATTGGGGACTTACAGTAATTAACCTACGGTGGCGATTCTTTGATTAGAGCAAGATTCTCTGATAGTCTTCAAGGTTGACAGAAGGCCGAAAATCGCTGGGAAGCCGGCTCAAACGTACTTCGAGGCGAGTGAAATAACTATCAGGGGTTGCTGTGGGAGGAGTATGAAGAAGGTGAAGGCTACCGTTCCACCGTAAAAATTCTGCAACTGGGACCTTTTGGTCTTATATTCGGAAGTTATGGATGGGTGACTTGTGTGAGGATAGGTGTTGGATGGGTCTGTCTATCGGATAGACGTAATAGACGTAAAGGCACGAACGAAACGAATTGCAATTGCGATAACCAGTTATGAAGTTGCGATGATGAAGAGGCACGCTTCGGTGTGCCCACCAAAGCGTGCATCTTCTAGCTAGCTACCGTACAGACCTATATCCACAATAGAAGTGAATAAATCCTTTCCCACGTCAGAGGCTGAGCGCAGGTGCGAGTGAGACCGAATTGGGTTTGATATGTGGGTGCTTAGGGTTATTGTTGGTTTCACTATCGCACGATCGTACGCGTTGGGACAGAATACTGTTAGTATTGATCTATGATGAAAGATGAAGCTGTTGCTAAACACCAACTTCACAGTTTCTCCTGCTCCATCATAGTGTGGGTGTCGCTCTGGGACTAGTTGCCGGGAGATATGGACTCATGCTGCTGCCTAACTACATGACAGAATGTCTGACCGCTTTGGGAATATATTGAATCTCCCATCGGGCACTGTAGATAGTTTCTCTTCTTTAAGGCTCTTGGATTCACTTTATAATGGCAACAAGCGACTTCAAAGATGACCTATCATTAAGTGTTTATCTTAGATGCTCTTTTTACTACGATAATTTTCAAATCCTAATATTCTAGGAAGACCGCGACAACGGAAGTTAGATTATCGATCTTTGATCTGCAAAGAGCCCCCAGTATTAGGTCAAGTGACCACACCGAGCTGGCAACTTGCAATGGTAAATTCGATGACAGGAAACGTTGGGCCATTTCATCGCCCAACGATGTTCTTTTGGGGGCAGTGGGTAGGTATTATATAAGCACAGGTTGAGAATGAATTAGCCATGTATAGCAAGGCTACGGATTGTCCCCCGTGCTCAAGAACAATCCTAATCTCTCAATGGCGTGATATGTCATGCATGAGACTATGAAGATGCATATTGGATTTAAAAATACAAGTTGTCTTCCTACGCACCTATGACGCCATACACTCATTCCTCGTCTGACGAGCCTTCTCGTAGGGCTCATGATGTGATCTGGGAGCTTGGATGAACCAGCAAGAAGGGCTTCATACCATGAGTCTGCCCGTCTTCGCATGTCCGACCCAACCTGCCCTCCAGTACATGCACAATTCCTATTTAGATATCGCCTCCCGTCCCAGCCGGAACGCCTTCGCCCCTTCGAAAATCCAAGCAAAGAAAACTCAAGACAAAGTCCATCGTCGCTGATTTAACCATCAGCACCGTCGTCCTTAGCTTCCACCTGCTCATTACCACCCACAATGCTAGTCGCGAATTCCTGGTAGCGAAACACGTCTCCCCTCTTCCCGCGCCCCGAAGCGACATGTTTTCCGAAAGCGCGCCTGCCGCTGAAGCCCGCCACAATCTTGTCAACCTCGGCGGCACTCAGTTTCCTGTCGCCGTTGTCAGGTGCAGTGCTGAGCAGGGCATCTTTCAGCTCTGCAACATCGACTTGACCACTGTCATCATCATCGAAGGCGGCGAAGGCGGAGAGCAACTCGCTGGGTGCGGATATATTGACGAGGGAAGCAGCGAGGCTGTTGAGGAAGACAGCGAGAGTCATCTGCGGGGGGTGGCCGGCTGGGAAGAACGGGGATATATCAGAGGGTCGGGCGGAAAGTCCTAACTGGGTAAGCATGTCGATTACGTCGTCGCGGTCGACACGGCCATCACTATTGCGGTCCAAGAGCTGAAAGCCATCGCGGAGGGCATGAATTTGGGCAGGTTGGAGCTGCGAAAGAGCATTGTTGTTATTGTTGTTATTGTTGTTGGTAGTGGTGGGCTGAGGGTGCGAAAAGGAGGTTGCCATATGAACGGGCGAGCCGAGCGAGGAAGCGAGTGGCATGTTGTTAGCGTCGTGGGAGATACGCCGAGGCTTATTGGTATCTTGAGATGCGGAGGGCGATGCGGGGGGAAGAGAGCTCAGACGAGAGGGAGTGATGGTGTCGACACCTCCACCCAATTTTGATGGGGAGGTGGGAGGGGTGGATTGGCGCAGAGCGGTGGCAGATGGGGACGCCGGCGACTCGGGCCGGCGGAAGGGCGACGATCGGGGGGAGCCGTACCCCAGTGGCGACGGCTTGTACGTCGTTGTGGGCATTGCCTGAAGCGGTGAGTTAGTCAGCTAAGGAGGAGGAATACTAGAATGCGCGTTGGACTCGGTTGGGTTGGGCAGGCGATTTTTACCATGGCTTGTACGCGATCGGTTCAATTGCACGGTGATGAGTTGCAGATGCCGGTCGGATGTAAACAAATGCGATTGAATGCGATCAGATTGCGCTGGCTTCACACCATCGGTAATATCGGGAGAAACACATGCAATGATGGATGTGATGATGGAAAGGGTTTGATTTTTGGTTGGATAAATGAACACAATGTGAATAATGACACACAAAACTCGGAGCATAGGCTTGCTCTGCTCAATCAGGACTCATGATTGTGTTCACTGTTCCAAGTAAACATACTTAGGGGAATGACCAGGCAACAAACCTGCATGGGTTACTCAAGCGCCTGGCATCCCGGCATCATGCCGTACGGCGTACGGTGCTGTGTAGCTTGCCAGGGTACATCACGCATTTCCCGGCCCGTCGGTAGCAATCGTAGCCGGGCAAAAGGCCAGGCCGGAGCTTGGATGAAGACGCTGGGACCTCCGGTACCTCCAGGATGACGGTAATGTCAGGTGGGCTCTGCTATTAGTTTAGGATGTTCACTTTCTACAGAATTCAATGCTGCAAAGTCTTGTCACAAGATTTTGGAACGTGGGAGATCTCTTAGGAGAAGGCCTACGGATTACAAAAAAAGAGTCTCTCCAAGATGTACACAGTAATTGAGGTGGCTGAACCATTGAATTCTCTTTTGGTGTTCCTGCTATGTTCATTGGCCGGTTAGCATCACCGTCTAAGCTCTTGCTGGGCTGCACGGTCAAACAGCCGACACCTCAAGCCCCGGATCCCGGTCCATGCCCACCCCACTCTCCCCGCAGCCCATACTAAGCACCTAACAAGTCATGAGTCGTCAATCCGCCCTCCACTATGCCAGCTTGACCAGTACATTTGTTCACGTACACATCTCGTTCTGGTTCGTTAGACTACACAGTAGGGTATAGGACCACGTTCTTACTTCGTACTTAGTACTTAAGAAGACCAGGAGTAGCAGCAGCAACGGCAGCTCCAAAGGGTTCTGCGACCCCCCACTATCCGTGGCTTGTGAATGAATGTGATGGTTGACTCTATCTACCGTCCTGAGGCCCTGCCGACACACCAACGACAGACCAAACCAAGCCATAATAATCGTAATCTATTCCAACACCCATGTCTTCTCAATCGCGGCCGCCGCAGCCGGCTGCGGTGAAGTCGACTTCGACTTTGGCATCGGGGCTGACCGGGGATGGGGCAGATCGAACATCGAATCCTCGTTCGCAATCGACCAAGACGGCGTCGTACGGTAGCCGGCGCACAGGATCGTCAGTATCTGCACTCCATCGCCCTCTCTCGGAATCCATAACAACGCGGAGGCCACGATCCCAATATCCGCGGACATCGGCGGAGAAGCATGTGGAATATATCTTGGTGGCGTCGTTCGATATCGACCGCGGGCCGGTGATGGAACACCAATACCCCGTAGCCATTACGGGAGACGAGAACATGCTGGCGGAGCTGATGTTACCGGATCAGGCCCACGTGCGTAACCAGGACTGGACCATCTTTTTCTTGCACAAGGACACGAGCCAGGAAGAAGAAGAAGAGGAGGAGGAGGAGGCCAAGGCCAAAGCGGCCAGGCGCAGGCGAAGGAGAAGGCGAAGGAGACGGCGGGATCGGGATCGGGATCGGCAACGGGCGGCCGGCAAGACTGATGAGTATGGGAATGTAATAGAAGGAGCAGATAACCATGGCGACGATCCAGAGGAGGGGGGAGAGGATGACGATAATGACGATGACGACAACAACAACGACAACGAAGACAACGACGACGACGACGACGACGACGACGAAGATGTTGCTGATGATGATGCTGACTCTACCGATGCTGCTGCTGCTGCTAGTGCTGCTGCTGCTAATGATCCTGCTGCTGCTGCTGATAAGGATGCTGACGAACATGAGGACGAGGAATCGAACGGGCCAGGCTCCGACGAGAAAAATGAAAATAGATCGGTTGATGATCAGCCCGAAGGCGGCGAGGGACCCCCTTTGGTCTACGTCCTCAACCTGGTCAACACGAAACAGGACAAGACAGTCAAGCGCGGAGCAGTGGTAAAGGCCATGGCCATTTGCACTCGTCACCCCTTCCTGCACATTTACAAGCCACTATTGCTGCTAGCCCTGGAGGAATACTTTAAGGCGCCCGTTCCTGAAACACTGTCCATGTTGTACGACGCCGTCAATGACATGGACCTGTCCCTGATGCCGAAATTGAGCCTACTGGAAAAAAGTTTGCTCTTGTCTAGCGATAACAAGGACTTGTTTGTTGAGAAGTTCGCCCAGATCATTGAGATGCGCCTGGCCGAAGGGCAACAGAATAATAGCATCAATAGCAGCAACAACAATAACAATCATAACCATATCAGTAACAGCAATAGTCATAACCATAACAATAACCATAATAACGACAGCAGTAACAACAGCGGCCACCTGTCTGTTGGTGATTCCTCCGACCCGACAAGTCGAAGCCCACCACGCGCCGCCAGCATCTCGCGGGCGGGGACCCGGGCTCATCTGCAAAATCAAGCCCAGCAAGGCCAAGGTCACGGCTACTCCTCAGCCTACTCCATCCCACGTGACACACATGAGTTTGAGAGCAGAGTGTTATATAAAGGGATTCCTATCCCCGTCAAGGTGCCTACCGCCGTTGTGCCCGAGACCGTCGGCGACTTCTCCCTCATCAAGTTGATCCAAAATTTCGCTGAGCCTCATACTAGAGCCTTTCAGCCTTTCCCCACCCACCCTCATCTCACCACCAACGGCCCCAGCACCCATCCCATCATTGTCCTCGCCAATGCCCTTCTAACCCAGAAACGTATTATATTTCTTGGCCACAATATGCCATCTGGCGACGTGGCCGAGATGGTCTTGGCTGCTTGTGCTTTAGCCTCTGGCGGATTACTCCGTGGTTTCACCCGCCATGCCTTCCCTTATACCGATCTGACCAAGATCGACGACCTCCTCAAAGTCCCGGGCTTTATCGCTGGCGTGACCAATCCTGCATTCGAGAATCACCACCAATGGTGGGATCTCCTCTGCGACATTCCCTCGGGCCGCATGAAGATCAGCACCAAGATTGAGAGCGCCCCCATCACCGATGGCCTAGTCTATTTCCAGCAGCAGAATCCCACCTTCGCCAATCTGCTCAGCGGCTCTTCCGCTGCTGCCTCCGATCTCACTGGGGATGTCGCTTTCATGAACAATGTGCTACGTAGCATAGCCGCTCGCCACGGAGAGCGCGTCATCCGCGCCAAGTGGCGTGACTGGGTCCTGAAATTCACCCGCATTGCCGCCGCTCTTGAAGAGAGTGTCTACGGCGTAAGCGCCTTGTATATCGGTGGCGAGGAAGTCGAGGCTACCGCTGCCGCTGGCACGGGACACGGCTACGTCTGGGCTGATGAGCAGGCGAAGCAGAAGGAGCTCGCGGGGAATGTATGTCGGATCGAGGGATGGCGGAATACGAGGAGTTATTATAGTTTCATCCAGGTAATCATCAATCATCTTTCACCTATAACTCACCCCTACCATAACCCGCATCTCGCACGCTAACCGTAAGAACAACAGGATCTGGCTCAACTCTATACCGTTCGCCCTCTCAAGGGACTGGACTTGCATCACATGCATGACCGCTTGCGCTCACAGAAACTTACGCCCGCCCAGAGTCGCGAGATTTACATGGCCTTGGCTAAATATGTTCACAGCTACGACGACATTTGCTTGCTCCTCACCGTCGCTCCCGAATCGCATGCAGGCCTTTTCTACCTGGCCCTGGGCCTCTTCCACCAGGACCGCACCGTGCGTATCAAGACCACCGAGCTACTAGAGCGTATCAGTGAGCATGAGGCTGGCCAGCATTGGTGGAAGGGCCTAAGTCGGTTCGAGAAGCTGGCTTATCATCGCATAAGACGCGAGGCCGAGGTTGAGATGCGGATCAAGCTGGAAAAGAGCGGGCATGGCGGAGAGGCCGATAAGAGGGCCAGCTAGAAGTGCCCTTCTGGCAGGAGAGTGAACAGGGGCTCGGAGCGTGACATCTTTTTGTATATATAATGGTGGATCAGTTTCTAAGCAACTGGCGACTGCTTGCTTGTGGGTTGCACATAGAAGAGAACAATTTTGCCATTCATCCTTTGCTAGTTGCCGAATCACTTGCAATGTTGTTTGGAAAGGCTCATGTTGATGGACTTGGAGATGCTAGTGGACGTGACTACAACAACTCGTGACTTACAAGTCGATCCCACTGCGGACACCAGATCAAGAAACGATATTCATGTAGGACACCTGGTTTTGCCCTCTGGGAACTAATATACGTCTATAAAGCCTGCTCGTTGTAAATGACAAGCGTTGCTACAGAGTCGTGAAAGACTGGAGTCTAACCAGCCGACTCGAAAACTCCCTTCCCCAGTTGCCCTGTGTGACTTAAAGATCCGTCATATAATCATTCTGCAGTTCGCCCGCCGTAGTACCAGTGTCATGATCCGAGTTGGAGTGACTGTCGGTGATTATTTGATCATCCGTGCGTTTCGAACTGGATGAACTGAGATTCAAGTTGGCGAAATTTCTCTCGAAGCCTTCGGTATCATCGGGGACGGAAAATCATTAGCGGGTGTGCATACAATCATGTAGTACCGTTGGCCCATTTCATTCGAGTTCCGGCCTAGCCTGGATATGATTCGTCTACATGGGCTAGGCGGCCACAGGGTGGCATATCAACAAAGAGAGAAGTACATACCGTGATCTCCGCGATTGGTGTCTTTTGATTGCCATCCCTTGGTTCTCCTGAGGCGACGTGAGATCCGACCACGCATCCGATGCGCCGCGCGGGTCCCTTTGTCCTCTGCTCCGAGTCCTTGCGAGGTAATTGGGAGGACATCTGCTCAAGTATAGATCTAGTCAGCCCTCTCACTCCGACACGGAAATGCGCGTCCATTGTACTGCATTCTATATTCTCGACCATCGTCCACGGTTCCTTGCAGATGCACGTACTCACATCTCGAACAAGCCGACGCCTCTGCGCTATAATCTCATGAAGTCTACGCTCGGAGATTCGGGCTTGGATCCTCAGTCGCCTTTCCCGTTCCTCTTCAGACTCCATGACACCTCGAGGCAGCAGGGGTACAGTCACCTCGTCTCGCTCCTTTCTGATTCGACGAGCCTCTTCTCGTTCCTTTTGGTATTTATCAAACCAGTTTCTGACCCGTTGCTTGAACTCCTCGGAATCTTGAGACTCTTGATTTGCAGATTTATCCCGTTGTACCTGCCGGAGATGTGTGTCAGGACATGACAGCAAGTCCGTGGCCACTCTTTCTTGGTTTGACATCATCTCTTGTCCGCGTTGAGATGCCGAATACATCGCTATGATAGTTCGACTGGATGGGAAGGTCGCGGGGTTTTGAGTTGAGTAGGTTAAGTTCGAACCACAATGGATCTGATTAGAGGCTACGCTTTCCAAGAGGCACCGGCTTTTGAGTAGAATGCAGGGCAGGTGTTGGGTGACTTCTGGTACCTACAAAGATGCAAATGCTCCTTGGGAAAGTGCTGCTCAAGCTGGAAGTCACGGAAGTGGTATTTATATATGTATTTTGCTGAGAACTAGAAACTGAACAATTGCACACGTCAAGCTTCGGGACGGGCTCGTCTTATCATCTCTGACGCGTCATTAGTGCTCACCATGATACCTTGAAACCCACCCGTCAATTGATAAGCTCTGTGCAGTTCATAGCTAAACAATAAGATATAGCTTCCGATAGTCTGCCATGACTCACATACTACAACAGCAAGCAGTCTAGATGCATGCCGTTGCAATTTAAAGCAATTAGCGTAATATGATGGTTCAGGATCTATGAGAAAGTTTTCGCGATATGATAGTGAGAGGAAAGAAGCGCTACTGGTCAGCGCCAGAAATGAATATCCCCTCTCGGAAAGGACGGCTTCAACATAGACAAGATATCCGCCCCTGACAACTCTATGAGAAGAGTAGCGCGAAAGCTTGACCGGCTGATCGAGAAAGAATCACAAAACCTTTCACTCAATCTTTCGGAACCGAAATAAGTAGGGCAGCTATCGCCGTGCTGTGGGGTTCTGGACACAAAATATCGCTCCCAAACTTTCTCATCGTCTCTTGATAAGTGACAAACCCCCGTGGGGTTTGTCTTCCAGATTGGCTCCCTGTGCTGCCGGGCTCCAGATTCGTGAAATCGCCCAGATTAACTGACCTTTCGTCTTTGACCTCCAGCTCTATCTACCCTCTCTCATCTGTCCCCGAATCAGGCCCAACTGGGCGTAGCTCAGTGGATACAATAGCTGTGATACCTCTCCTTAATCAAACATTCTTGCACGTGGATTTTCGTACGCTTCGAACAGGTGCTTGGCTCGGTGTTACAATTGTCCTAACCCAGAGATCATTCGTTCCATCTCTTCAACTAGAAATATACATTTGAGTACGAGGCAACCAAGTGTTCTGATACCCCACTACGAATCAAGGTTAGGTGTCGATAGAAGCGTGGCCTTTTTTTTCCTGGTGTTTTGGGAAGTTCAATAATTATCGTAACTATTCATGTAAGTTGCACACTACGACCTATGGTACCGAGGTTTCGACAAGATCCAGAATCTCAAATCCAATCCACGAAATCCGAGAGATTGTCTCGTGGTCGGTTCCTGCTCCATTCAGCCCCATGATAAGCGTCACTCTCGCATCCAAAGCATTACCGGTAATTGGAGCTGCGAAGTTGATCTCCATTGCTACATTCTAAACCAGGGCTTTGCGAGAGGTTATCTAGAAACGAACGGTGTTCTAGGCCCTTTTTATCTGATGTGACAACTCCGGGCCCAGACTGTGTACGTATCGATACGAGCCTTCACATGCGAAGGGTCGTGGTATTAGCGGCCAAAATGTCTGATCCGATGATGATTAATACTCAGTCTTCACGACAAAAAGGGTGATCAAGACGGCATCTTCGACTTGTAGACCATCCGACACACAATTGGGACTTCGGACTTTCGGAGTTTGGGAACACAGCATGATGTCAGGTACCGGTGGAATGTGGGGATGATGAGCTGTTGGGGAAAGCAGCAAGAGGGGGTGGCAGTTTGCTCTCCTTTGGGAATGCACATTGCAAGGTAGATTTCCGGGATATCTTTACTCAGAATTGACAAGCTTTCCAACCTCGTTTTTCCCGTTTTCCAAGCTAGGAATACTGGGGTCAAAAGGTTCGCCAATGGTGTGGCTCGTTCTGAGAGAAAATAGGGAGGGGCAAGAGCAACGTCACGCTGTTGGATTCAAAACTCCAACTAAGTCCCACCATTACAACATGAATGCGACATAACTGTATAACTGCTAAACACAGAGTTCGTTCAGTTGCCCTTCAGTGACGGTAGCTAGGAAACGAAGGTAATGATATCGGGAAACTAGTTACATCAGTTTTAAAACATCGCCAGTTACCAGTACTCAACACCACCAACTTTTCACTTCTCAACTTAACCCTTCTCCCAATCACACCATGTCGTTCGAAACCAAAGCCACAATCGTCACCTTCGGCGGCCATCTCCTCAAGCTCTCGCACCAGTCCAACAGTACCCAAACACCCATGGACGTGCACCTATATCTACCCCCCGCCGCGATCCACAACAAGGAAAAAGTTCCCCTTCTCATTTTCCTCTCCGGCTTAACTTGCACCCCCAACAACTGCAGCGAAAAAGGCTTCTTCCACGCCGCCGCCTCGCACGCCGGCCTCGCCATCCTCTATCCAGATACTTCGCCGCGCGGGACTTCTTTGCCAGGCGAGGCGGATAGCTGGGATTTCGGGTCGGGCGCGAGCTTTTATATCGACGCGACACAGGAGCCCTGGAGCGCGCACTATCGGATGGAGAGCTATGTAACTAAAGAGCTGCCTGAGGCAATTTTCAACACCTTCGGGGACAAGGTTGATCGTGAGCGCGTCTCTATCACGGGCCACAGCATGGGCGGACACGGGGCGCTCACGCTGTTCTTGAAGAATCCGGGCAAATATCGGAGCGTCAGTGCGCTGGCGCCGATATGCAACCCTTCCCAATGCGCTTGGGGCAAGAAGGCGTTTGGGGGTTACATTGGGGCAGATGAAGAGGAGTGGAAGTGGCACGATGCGACTGAGCTGGTGCGAGCCAAGATGGAAAAGGGGGCGAAGCTGCCTGCTCTGATTGACGTAGGGACGGCGGACAACTTCTTGAAACAGGGCCAGCTGTTGCCGGACCATCTAGAAGCAGCGGTCAAGGAGAAGGGGGTGGAAGGGGTGGAGGTCAGGTATCAAGAGGGTTATGATCATAGTTATTATTTCATTTCGACGTTTGCAAAGGATCACGTCAAGCATGCGGCAAGGTACTTGAAGTTATGAGTGAGGAGCCCATGACTTGAGATTGTAAGGAGCTGCGGTGAAGGGAACCATAAAGCAGAAAGCTCGAGCCAAATCTATGACTTAAAGCAACACTGGCTGCTCATGTTCCCAGTCTCGTGTGAGCATGTTTTTCTCCTCCTCCTAAAATTTCCAACTGATTCGTGATCACTAATTAGTCTTGAGAATTTGTTTGTCATTAGATGACAGCCTTTTCCGAAAAATGCAAACCACAAACGCCTCGCTTCTTGAATTTCATGCGGGAGCCCCCGCCTTCATGGACTTCTGGTTCGGAAGCTTTTAGCTTCGTCAACCTCCGCTCACTGCATTAGCTCCTCGCAAGTCCAATCTTCGTAGCTGGATAATTTTAAAGGTTAATTCACGATCCCATAAGAAGAGGACAGAATATAACATACAAGCCGTCAGGCATATACCGTCTTACTATAAGCGGTATCTTCTTCTCCTTGAGCTCCTTAATAGCAATCTGCAGTGGATCCGTCTCGCCCTCGAGATCGACCAACACAGGCGCATTCATGCTGATCTGCAGAGCGCGCGTCCCCAAAATGCGGGCGCGCTCGTACTTGGTCATGTAAGGCGTAGTAGAGCGTTGGTCGTGGGGAATCTTCTTGTCTTTGTCTTTGCGAACGCCACCAGCATTGACGCGGTTTGCAGCTGCAGCTTGGTCCTGGCCGTTGGCTCCAGTGCCCGAAATGATCACGTTCTCTTCTTCCTCTTCGCCGCGGCGGTTGGCTTCGTCGTCGAATTCGGGGGGCTCTTCGTCGAATTCTTCGATCACTTCTTCGTCCTCGTACATGGGTTGATCGCTGGAAGGGAAGAAATCAGAAAGTTTAGTCAAGACAAGTGCGCGCGCGCGCAAAAGGTGGGAAGCAAAGGGTAGGAAGCAAAGGGCATGGCGCAACTTACTCATGATCATCACCGTCGCCGCCGTAGTCAGACATGTTGACAAGAGATCGAGATAATGAGTGGTCAAAAATGCAATTGGATTGCGTTGGAGATGCAAGTTGGCGATTGCGTGACTGCAGATGCACGGTGAAGTGAGAAAAGTTAGCTGCCGCTTGGAGTGGACTTTTGCGAGCAAAGTCAAACTTCTAACATGATTATCAAAGATCCAACCTTGCTCACAGACCCGCAGACCTCCAAGTGGGGCAGGCAAGGATAGTGGCCACGCTACTTTGTACATCTCTAGCACTGTGATCGGGAACTGTGTAAACTTGCACTCCATGACGTGCAGCAAAGGTGGAAGTTGTGTTTCTGTACGGTACAGTAGGAATTATTAAGCCGTCAGTCAGCCTCAACAGCAAGATCCAAGTTAACCCACCACCGACTGAGCCTCCCTCCTGGCGGTAGGACAAGACAGAGAGGCAGTCAAGTTGGAAAGTGCACTTTTCAGCTCCCTCTTGAATCCTCTTTGCCCTCCGTCAGTCAGGTCGAGACGTTTCTCAAATGTGACAAACACAGCAACGGTAGCAGCAGCAGCACCACCACCAGCAGAGGTGGCGGCGCAAAACCACCGATCACCATGGCCGTTACAAGACATCTCATACCGTTCAGTCGGTCGACAACAATTGTTCAAGCAACGACGTATCTCCTATTCATCTCGCTTTTCAGCATCAGCTTCCTAGTCTTTCTCAACTCGGCCATATCTTTCGTCATTACGGACTTGATCGGCATCAAGTCACGCGTAGGCGATATCGTGGGTACACTAGGGTTCGTGGACGAGCTCGTAGCCCTGGTGGCTTGTCCGCTATGGGGACTTGCTAGTGACCGCTTAGGTGTGCGATGGGTGGCCGTTCTAGGCTATGGCATCATCGGCCTTTCGCTACTCTTGTTTGTGCAGGCGAGGACGGTGTGGCCCGGGTTGGGATTGGCGAGGATTCTGTTTGCGGTGGGCGCGACAGCTGCGGCTACCATGGTAACGGCTATTTTGCCGGTATTGACGCAGGATGGCGATGATGACGATGATGACGATGGCAAAGACGAGGATGGGAACTTCGGAATCTCGCCAACCAATCATCATCATTACAACAACAACAAGAACAATAACAACAACAACAACAATGACAACAACAACAACAACAACACCAATAACAACAACAACAATAACAACAACAACAACAACAACAACAACAACAACCGCAATAACCATTACCACCAGAGAGGTCACGCTGCGAGACACAGCGCGGCTCCAAGTTGTGAAAGTGATGCTACTATCACGCCAGACCGATTCACTCGCACCCATTCACGTCAAGAACGGGAACAGGACGAAGAAGCGGAAGCGGAAGTGGGAGTCGGGGTTGAGTCCTCTCCTTCTCACTCGCGTTATCACAACTCGACAAGTCAGAAACCTTCCGCGCTTGCCGGTTACGTGGGTCTCTTCACAGGCTGTGGTGCTCTCGTAGCCCTGACCCTCTTTTTACCCTTGCCCGCCCGCTTCTCACGCCAACCAGACGTGACATTAGCAGAGGCAGTAACCTACAGTTTCTACGTTGTGGGAAGCACTTCCTTCATCGTTGCCATCATTGTCTTTTTTGGTCTTCGCGGCCTTCGAGGTGAACAAGGCAAAGGTTGGAAGATGCTACTGCGACTGCGCTCCTCGCCTGGTAATTCCACCAATACCACCATCAGCACTTCTGAGACCAGACTGCTTCCCTACCGCCGCCTATTCCTCTCCTCCTTCTCCCTTGCCTTCAAAGACCGCCGTATCGCTCTTGGTTACCTTGGGGGCTTCGTGGCCCGTGCCAGCACCGTCGCCATCAGCCTCTTCATCCCGCTCTACGTCAATACCTTCTTCATTTCCCGCGGTTTCTGCCATGGCTCGCCTCACGACCCCTCGCCCGAGCTCAAGCGCGAGTGCAGCCAGGCCTTCGTACTTTCGTCCATCTTGACCGGCGTAGCCCAGTTGGTCGCCCTATTGTGCGCTCCCGTCTTCGGCCATCTCAGTGCTTGGCGGTGGCGCGGGTGGAATCTACCCATCGTCGTGGCCACCGGCAGTGGCATCTGTGGTTACATGATGTTCTCGCAACTTTCCAGTCCTGAGTTCAGCAGTAGAGAGGATCGCGGAGGCGGACCCGTCGTCTTCATTGCCATGGCGCTAGTGGGTCTCAGTCAGATCGGCGCTATCGTCTGTAGTTTAGGGTCGCTAGGCCGGGGCATTCTCGATAAAGATACTGACCAAGGTCGTCATAGCCGTAACCGTAGTGATGCCCACATCTCCAACGGCGGCACCGAAGCCGCGCCGTTACTGGAGCAGGATGGGGAGGAGCGGGAAGCGGACCCGCGAACATCGATGGCCATCAGGCGAATGCAGCTGAAGGGCTCTATCTCCGGCGTCTACTCCTGGTGCGGCGGCGCTGCCATCCTGATTTTGACGAAGCTGGGCGGCTATCTGTTCGATGCAGTCAGCACGGGTGCGCCTTTCTATATGATGGCCTTGTTCAATGTCGCGTTACTCTTGGCCAGCATTGCTCTTGATTTTGATGTATCTCTGCCTCGTAGAAGGAGCAGGTGAAAAGGGATACCCAACTTGTATACTAGATAATTTTCCAACAAGTCATCGTGATTTCGTTTCATGGGGTTCATGAGCTTTTGTACGACCTGCTTGTCAAACACCGCCCATCCATCCTGGTACATACATGTCTCTCTTGTTTTGATGAAATTCACGTTGGGCACTAGATGTTGAAGGTTAAAGGGAACAAATCCTTCTCCCAGCTCCGAAGAGAGATAGCAGAGACGCACCTATCATCATCGCGATCAACTTCACTGCATTCTAGCCTTATGACTAGTGGTACACTTCATCATGCGGGCAGGCATTCGGCTCATAAGTTGATCGGCAGCCACGGCCCACCGGTACAAGATACCCTAATGCACACGCACAATCACCATTTTCCGCCGCCCTTACGATGCCAGCCAAGCAAGACCTTCGAGCAAGACCTCCTCCACCCCTCAACGTGAATAGAGATCATAAGAGAAATAAAAAGCGAAGTACTTTCTTTTTTGTAGACTAGGAAACTAAACTCCTTAAAGGATCTCGAGCACGAAGACTGAATCCATGCAGGGGTATTTCTGCCTCGGCCAGCCATACCAGGGAAAATGACACAGATCAGATCCCGAGGAGGGAGACCCCGTTGCGGGAAAAGCTAGCTGTCCACATCCCTTCCTCCCGCTGCTGTTCCCTTCCTTTTGCCGGTGCTTCATAATCTCAAAAACCGAGCTCGCTGCTATTGAGTGTTTTTTTTTCTTTCGCGAATCGACGTTACAGTTTAACTGCTGTTAACAGTACCCATGGATGGTGTCCATTGATAGGTTGTAGTGCCTGTGAGCAAATTGTCCACAATGGGTGAGCAAAATGGAATTTGCCATGGCAGTGTCGGGGAAGACGAGGCTTGAAGCAAACTACGCTCCCAAACTGGGGAAGGCGCTTTCGTCGCTGGTGTTGATAGCGCGGTCATTTGAACCATGGTTACCAGTCCAGCCAGAGCCAGCACCGCTACCACTACCACCACCACCACCACCACCACCATATCCAGCTCCACGGTCACCACCAGCGCGGTCACCACCAGCGCGGTCACCACCAGCGCGGTCACCACCACCACCGCCACGACCGCGACCACCGCCGCCACCACCACTACGGCTGCCACGTCCGCGACCTTCGCCGCGGGGACCACCACGACCACCCCCGCGGCCGCCACGAGGACGCTCCGATTCAACGAAGCCGTGATCAATGTCAACGACCTGCTTGGTCTTGCGCTCACGTTCGCGCTTAGCCTTGCCTCCACAGCCGGCAATGAATTCGTCCTCTTGCTCCTTGCTCAAGGGCTTGGCACTGGCCCATTTCTTGTCGGATTTGCTGCCTTCATTGGGCTTGCGGATCTTAAGGTCGTCATCCAGTGCAAGCTTCTTCTGGGCTTGCTGCGCCAAGTAGTCGTCGTACGAGATGGTCTCGATTTCCGGTTCTGCCTCGGCTTCAGCAGCTTCAGTAGGACCAGTACCCCATTGGTCGGCGCCATCCTCAGCCGTAGCCTCTTTCAACTCAGACTGGGCCATTTGCTCGCCAGCCTCTTCGTCCTTCTGCTCGGCATCGCCTTCAATGGCGCCCCAAGACTGAGCGGCCTGTTTCTCGGAACCGCCGCTACATCAGATGTTAGCCAGATATGAAACATAGAATGATGAAATGTGCACATGTATATTTAAAATCATGAAATATTACCTTGCCAGACCCTTAGTGTGGCGATCATCGCGGTCGCGGGGAAAGCGAGAGCCTCGTCCTTTTTTTTTCCCCTTCAAGTTAGCCTTGGGTGAATGAGATGTAATAAAACGAAGGGGGCAAAGATGAAGGGAAAAAAAGAAGGAAAAAAAAGAATGAGCCGCGTTACCTCCTCGGTGGCCACCACGGCCGCCTCCCCGTTGGCCGTCATATCCGTGCTCTTCTACAGGCTTGCGTTGGTTGCTTGCGCTTCCGACGTTCTTATCGCGAAACGCTAGTGCACAAATGCCAAACAGTCCAATTGATGAGCTCAATATCCAAGAGATACTAACTACGAGATGAAATGCTACAAACATAAGTGAGAAGCTTATTTCAACCTTACCTCCCTCATTGCCTCCGGGGCCACGGCGGTTACCCGAGCTGCCGGTATGATTGGATGGAGCTTGGGGCTCAACGTTGCGTTTCGAAGTGCGTGTCGGATTCTTTTCCACCGTCTTCACGGGGCCAGAAGGCATATCCTCTCCATCGTCGTTACCTAACTCAGTTACGGCCTCAAGTCAGTCATGGGACATGTCATGGTCATTCTCCGTAGGAATCGTACCGAGGAGGGCAAAGAGATTCTGTAGCAAGCGTCATCATTAGTTTATCATGTTCCACATGCGGCATTCGCCTTCGAATCGCGGGTGACACGCCATGTTGAGGAGTCGGTGGGATCGTGATAAAACATCAAGTAGCATCATTGTAGCTCACCTTGCTGGCGACTGGAACCGACATGATGTCACCGTGTATCGCCTATCAAGGCGGCGCTGGTAAGGACGACAAATGTGGGCGGGGTTGAATTGCGAGTGAGGGATATGGCCTAGCAATCGGACATATCCTCCACGCTGTGAAAACTTTGGAGAGCAATTGTGAAGTCAAACGGGAAAACAAGGTAAAACGCTAAAGCAGGAAGAGGGGTAGAAGCACCCGAAAATGCTGCCCGCGACCCGGTGTTACTTGCAAGCACGACTGCCAAAGTCGGAACAAGCAACCCTGGAAACTGCTGCGATTTTTTTCTGTGAGTTCGATCAAACCCGGGCGTGGTTTGTATGCGCGGTGGAGATCACCAGCTTTGTGTGGTTGTGTGGTCTGCGGCCGGTTGGTGTGGGGGAGAGGTTTAATTTTTTGGGGCATCTGTCAGTGTAGTGACTATCTCACGGCTTTGTGGCCCCGCTGAGAGCTTCGGCTTGGGAAGAGCAGCTGTCGATCTCCTGTCACAGTACCGGTACCTGAGATGGGCGCAGCTGTCAGAGCTTGACTGGGTAGCATCTCGATGTCGCCATGGTGGTCCCGATACGAGGTACACGGCAGGTAATGGAATTCGCATCAACCACTGTGCAT
Source organism: Iodosphaeria phyllophila (assembly GCA_025802455.2). Lineage (NCBI taxonomy): Eukaryota > Fungi > Ascomycota > Sordariomycetes > Amphisphaeriales > Iodosphaeriaceae > Iodosphaeria > Iodosphaeria phyllophila. The sequence goes on along the minus strand of JAOYMO020410655.1, from coordinate 3,809 downwards.
TTGCATTCTGTGCAGTGGGGTTCTACAGCAGAAGGCCAATCCACTCGCAGCCTAGGGCTGGAAGCCGCACAAATCAAATGTTCAAAACTACAGTACTGTGTACCATACTGTTTTGCGAGAGTATCTCAGTTTCTCAGACCTTCCTTCGTACTGGAAACAATAGGGGGAAAGGGCGCTGGAACGTCACTCACAGGAGATGGTCTATGCAGCTCGATCCCCCGTCACTAGCCACAACGAGGAGAAACCAGCAGGTTACATACTGTAGCTTTCTAGGCGCCATACCGGTAAGTTCAAGCTAGTGCCACGATAGTATCGACGTGTATGTTTTGTGAAGGGTAATCAACAAACGTGGGACAATCAGCCTCGTGGAAGGTAGCGGGGTGAAACTTGAAATGATCGAACAAGACCGATTCTATCTATTAGAGGAAGCAGAAAGGGATGTGAAGACAGGTTCATATTTACACTGCCCCCTCTTCGCTGAGACCGATCATCGTCCAAGGTATCGGCCCTGGCGATACAAAATCCAGTCTGAAAAGGGCAAGCCGGTCCTGATCTCATGTGCGGCACAACCGGCCTTGATGAAAATTTTAATGGGCAGAGTATTAGGAGCGAGTTACATGTTTCTTTAGATACGCTTGAACAAAATACATTTCGAGAACCCCGGTAATTAGAAGAGTCCGATGCGATCAGTTGGACAAATCTACGGCACCTATACCGGGAGACGGGAGTCTTCAGACTTCGTCGAAGAGGCCGACCAAAACATTCTCAAGCAGTGGCTATAGTTCAGTCAGAATCATTCGGCCTACCTATCCAGTCCATGGTTTCTTCTTGTGGGCCTATGTCACATACACGAGGCCCCTCCTCTAGGAAGTAACCAATACAAAAATATATCATCACTATCCGTAGTGAGCATAATCTTCAGGACACAGTGATCTAAGGAGAGTGTTGCTTGCATTGCCGGGACGCAAGCTTCACAGCTTCAGCTTCAACCCAAGGTAGCGACTGGACGGTAGTGCAGGTTGGGGGACTGGGTGCGTATGAGGTGGCCAGGCTAACGTCGTCCGGGCGTGCCCATTGGGGGGGCCGCTCAACTATGATGCTCACTAAATTAAAGAGTTGAATCAAAAGAATCGAATCAAAACGACCCCTGCTTCCGCATGTTGTCCCTGAGCCAACACAATTCCAAACCTGCAAAGCAAGCAATGTATTTGTGTCTGACGCCCTGGCCGGTCGACCAAGAGGGCGGTTAGGAGAGCAAAGACGAAGCCAAATTACGAGACCTATTGTGATATTGATCCCATATGCTAGGGAGATAGGGATGTGGGATTTTAATTGGGGGTTCACTCCGGCCCATAAATACATTTCAGACAAGAGTTATGAGCTGGGTATATTCCATTACTCAAGAATAGTCACAGACCTAAGACACACCGATACCGCACATACAAAATACTTAACTCGAATCATCTAATGCTATTCGGTTCTCGTCCTCTTTCCGCTTGCCCTCTTTATCATGTTCAGGAGAGAATCATGTATCCTTAGAACTACGTGGTCAGGCAGATTTACTCCAGTTTGAATTGGGTCTTGAATTCCCGTTTCACGGTGCGGCACTCTGGGTAATGATACAGAGAAGACGTCGACGACAACTCACAAGTAGAATGGATAATGGCTATGTTCGTATCAGGTCCACATTAAGAGTACCGTAAGAAGCCTGATACATCTGCTATGGCCTAGAAGTGAGATCGACTTTTGAATATGACATAGATGAGGTGCTGGTCGTTTTACATATTCTACTCCTCATATCCCGAGGATAAGCCCAGGGCTAGGTTACATTTGTGATTTCTTTCTCCCCTCTCCATCCTATCGATAAGAAGACGGATGAGGGTATCGAATAAACCATCCTGGGACTTCAGATTGCATCACTTGATTTGACATCAGCCGGCTGCTTTTCCGTTTCTCTGCCCTCCCAAGTCGTGCTTAGTCCTCCTAACCCGCACGTCGCCCGTGTTCTTGAAAGATCAGCAATTAAACACATGGTAATCCATGTTATTTGCCAAAGTGTCCTCGGTTCAAGAAGGTCTACTATGAGTAAAATATTACATATATGCTTGAAGTTAAGGATTAGTGTACTTAGCATTTGATAAACAATGCAGAGAACGAAGAGCTCTCCACAGTGCCCGATGGAAAAGTCTGAATAAGTTATAACTAAAGCGGTCATCAATCTTGCCAAGTGGCCAGTCCGTCATGTAGGTACACATCTCCCGGCATCTGCATAGTCCCCGGCTTTACCAAATTAGTTTTCTATTCAAAGTTCTCAAGTTCTTGGGCCTCACTACGCTAGGAATGATTCGAAATTTCTCTTTCTAGCCATGATCATTTCCTTACTTAAATTGGTCTTCTCGACAACTATTTTATCCAGTTTATTGATATTAACGACTTTAGTTGACCTGTTCACTTTTTGCAGCTCTTTCAGACAGTAGCTTGCAGTATATATGGGAAGCCTTTCCACTGCAGTGGGCGGGGCGCACCGTGACCATATGTTATTCCCTTCTGTTACTGCCCGGGGATCCCTAGTGGGAATAGAACCGACTCAATGCGTTGCACATGTGTGGGTGTCCACCGTCCACAGCTTCAAATTAGAGACCGCTATTTATAGTTCAATATGGCTTCATTCATTACACCACCAGTCAATTTCCGTAAGTATACTCCTGTAAGACCATCGATTACATGGATATACGATCTTGTTAGTCATACGCGATTTGCTTAGTGTTTCCAGATAAAGCGACTGAAATGTGAAGACGCTGGGCGTCTCATACCCAGGTCTATCAGATTGTGGATCGCTCCAATATTGTTCTTCCACAATTAGAAAGAAGTTCATTTTCATCAAAAAGCGTGTGGAGAGTCACCATTTCTAATGGATACCAGCGATGGCCGTCCGCCTTTGAGAAGAAAGTTTAACCATCAGGACGCTAACAGGACATGCACTCCGTCCTAGTGAACGCCCCTTGTGCTTTGCGTGACAGTTCCACAATATGAACAAGACACATCTCATGCTGCTGGCGTTCATCTTCCATCATAAGCCTTCAGAAATCTCTACTGCCTCTCGTAAAAGAGAAGCCGGCTACGTTTCTGGGCCACGTTCAATTTGGTCGGTTAAAATCAGAAGGAATCTTTAATTCGCCAGGGAAAACAGAAACAATTTCCTTTTACGGGGTTTTCTCAATCTTAGATTTTCATGTATTAACGTAGGTCCCCACTCCGTCGGACACCCCACTCCGTCGGACACTTTTGCAGCCCATCCTACTTCAAAGCCTTTAAATCCACCACGTATCAATTAATTGAAGCCTACTGAATGCAAATCCAACAAGCTATCTACATCAACTGCCTCCGGACAAGTTCTTACGTTGTGGCAAGCCTTGCAACAAATACTACAGAGCCGTAGGTCTGTATTGCGCCTCTTTGACAACCCCTTTATGTTGCCTTCATCGCGTCCTTCAGACTCGACTACGCTTTTTTCTACCAAAGCTGGCTAGCCTTCTCACCAGTAAGAGGCCTTGAATCTGGTAGACAAGTTCTTCTGGCTCTCTGACGTTTTGAAAGAGCCTCATTGGCCTTCAAAGTGACTGGACCTCTCTGGTCAAAATCATTAGCTCCTGGCTGTTAGCCACTATAGCCTTTGTCAATTGGTCAATAGAAATCAAAATTGGTGTTAGGGAGCTTCCAAAGGGCCCTACAAGAAGATCCTGAATTTCTAAGCTTGACATGCAGTTACAAACACTTCCAACAGCTCCTCCTGACTTGCTCTAACCTTG